>JAKKIB010000175.1:6675000-6847500 GCA_023089585.1 Melophagus ovinus
TAGACCCCAGCAGATGAAATTGCAAGTAGAAAATTCTAAATATGTTTTAGTTATAAAAGCGAAACACAATTTCTTATGCCAAATCTAAATCAAAAGAAGGAGAATTTAAAACCAGTTTCCTTATAAGATTTAATAATTAAATTTCTTTTCAATTTTCTAAAAATGGATCTTGTCTATAAATCATTTAGGGAAGTTTAGCAACACATTTCACATAATTTTCGATTTCTTAATTTTGGAATTTAATACTAATTTTAATTTCTTAATTGTGTAAAGTTTTTTTTAAATCGTTATTTAAACTATAACGCTTTAAATATCTAAAAAGTTCTTTAGTTATGATCTTAAAATAGTTAAACGATTTGAAAAGTGACCTAAACTTAATCTGAGGCCTTTTTAGAAACAATTAGGAAATTAATTTGAAAAATTTGAAACGTATAAAAAAAATCAAATACTTAATCAATTAGTTAAACTACTTAAAGTAGTGCTAAAAATTTCTATATAAAAATTTTAACTTATTGTGAACAATTTGAAAATGCGAAACAATTTGACAGAATATTGAATTATATTTTCCTCTCATAAAAAAATATTTGTATGGCGGGGAATGCGTGCATGACCTCGATCATCTGATGTATGCGCATTTTATCAACTATCAACTACCAACAACAACAATAACAATAACAATAACAATAACAATAACAATAATAATAATAATAATAATAACAAATATGACAATAAATAAAGAAATATATAAGAATAAGAGATATATACGCGTCCGTAGACGCCACTTTTGGCAGGCATTGTGAGAGTTTAGAAAAAGTGGTATGGCAACATTTTTTGTTGTTGCTGAGGCTCTTATATGATTTGTTGCTAAGGAATTTCATTTAAAAAAATGTGATGATACTTTAGCTCTCAACTTTGTCTCTCTGTTTCTGTTCTGTTTCAGTTCAGGCCGGTTAAGTTTGAGACGCAAAGAAAAAAGCATAAATAACAACAATACATTATTATTATCGCCTTACAGATATTTTTTACGTATGTATATGTACATACGTGTATATTACAAAAAATGCAAAAGCACTTGAAGGAAAAAAAAAAAAAAAAAAAAAGAGAGAGTTTATAAGTTTTTGTGTGAAATGCTTGTTCGCATATAAAAGTGTTCTTTAAATTTTTTGTTTTTCTTTTTTTTTTTTTTAGTCTGGCATGTTACGTTGCCGATTGTCGATTGTCGATTGTCGATTGTCAGCTTACTACTACTAACACAATCACAAATAAACTACTATTACTGCTACATTGTTGTTGTAGGCATTTAATAATGTTTAACAGTCATAATAATGATTAAAATAATAATGATGCTTAAGATGATAATAGCGATGCTGATGGTGTAAGTATTTTAAGCCAAAAGTACAACTATAAATTCATTTGTCTGAATTTTATTTAAACGTAAAGTGTGTGCGCTTTTTGTTCATTTCACTTCCACCACATTCATACATTTATATTTTATTTGTATATATATATATATATATATATATATATATATATATATATATGTGTGTGTGTGTGTGTGTGTGTGTGTGTGTGTGTTTGTATGTATGTGCATATATAAAGAGGTACTTGATTTTTGCTTCTCTAAAAATTCTTTTACAAGCAAAAAATGCAAGTACAACAAAAATTGAAAAGAAAGAAATAAATTCAACAATTTAGAATTCTTTGGGAGTTTAAATTTATCTTCTTTTACATTATTATCATTATCATTATTATTATTATTATTATTATTATTATTATTATTATTATTATACTCACCAGGCAAAAGAAAAAAACAATTAACGGTACATTTAGTTTATCAAAATGTTGGTACAAACTACAAAATTTAGAAATCCCTTTGAGATATTCATGTTTAGAAATTGCTTAAGCAATTTTGTCTAATTTTATTTCTTTCAATCAATCTTTAAGCCACAAAAACCATTTTTTATATTAATTAGAAGAAAAATTGTTAGAAGACTTGAAAATTCTTACACTTAAATTTTTATTGAAAAATAAAGTACCGCTCTGCAATTCAGTCTAAATTGAGAAAGTCTGTCTGTAGTTTTCTAAATTTCTTCTTTTTTCTACATATTGCATATAAAATGCAATTTGCAGAAATTTACAAATATTTTCAGAATCGTATTATCTTGCAATACACGACCAAAAAAAAAAAAAAATAAATAAATGTAACGCGCGCCACGTCTAAAAAAGTTCAAAATTTTAATATAACAAATTTTTTCTTCCTTTGTAGAATTGCTTTAAAATTAGCCTTAAAATATACTATGAAAAGTTTAGTCGAAATTAGAAATTCTAATCAACCACGCCCATTGTGATCATTTAGGTTAATCATGGCTGATCTAGATTGTGAGTGTACTTGATTTAGCTTTCGGTTTTCAGGCTCATTATTTTTTTGTTCATAATTTTCTTGTTTTCCTTCTTCTTCTACTTCTTTCTTTCCTTTTTTTCCTTTTTTTTTTTTTTTATTAAAATTGTCCTTGGAATAATTTACACTTCTTAATTCTTTTAGCAACAGCAATTTTATGATTCATGCCATCAACTATTTATCATACAACAATAATAATAAATAATGTGTTTGTGTGTGTGTGTGTGTGTGTGTGTGTGTGTTTTTTTTTTTTGTTTGCTTACTTGCTTGTTATTATTGTTGTTATTATTGTAATATTAATCTGAGTGTTCCCTTTCGCCCAAATCGTACTTAACTCTAAATCTATCACACATTTCTTGCATTCTGCTTTACTCTGCTTTACTCTGCTTTACTCTGATCAGCATGATTTCTTTTCCTCTCATACACTTTTGTCTGACACATTTATTGCCCCTTATAGTTTTTTTTTAATGGTGTTATTGTTGCTGTTCCCCTTTTCCTCTACTACTCTTCTCCATTTTTCTTCTTCTTTTTTTTTTTTTTGTTCATTTTTACTTATTTTTAATCTTTTTAATCTTTTAAAATGGTTGAATGATTCTTGGTCGATACAAAATCTTCCTAACTATAGATATTTCGCTTGCATTGCTTTCTGATCTGATGATCATAATGATGATGATGATGATGGTGATGATGATGATAATAAGACCATTTAATATGTATATTAGTAAAAATTTTTTTATATATAAAATTAACCATTTACATATGAACAGGTATCGGATTATTTTTGTCCATCAACTTAATCCAAACAATCAACAACACAATCAACGCACAGTCAACAACAAGTTAAATTTGTATTTTATATATGATATGAATGTGTGGTGTGCATTCATGCCAAATTAAATATGGCTATAACATTTTAGAATTTAACGCTAATTGAGCAATTAATGAGAGAAATTTATGAAATTTACCAAAATTTTTTATGAATTAATTAAATTGATATTTTAGATTAAAAATTTTAATTTATAAATATACATTTAAGATACCAGTTACATAATTTTTGGCAATTTAAGTGCATCTTAAATTATAAATGGCATAAAAAATATAAAAGTTGAAAATTTTATCATATTTCATTTTCATATTTTGAAAAAAATTTCATATAAAATCATTCATAACTCTTTGAATTATCCTAAAATATTCATATGTTAAAAAATTTCCTTTAATTAATATAAATAGATTCGATAAGTTGAAACAAAAATAATATTTTTTATTTATTTCTATTAATGAGAAAATGAATAATTTAAGCAAAATGGTCAAGGCCATCAAACAGAACAAGCCGAAAGGAAAGCAAAAAAAAAAAAAAAAGAAAAATGAGGTTAAGAACTTTTGTGACAACATTAATTGCTTTGACATTTGAATATTCCGAAAATCTTAGAAGATAAAATTCAGAACAACATAATTGTTAAGTTCTCTGAAGCATAAAAAAATGTAGCTATAAAAAAAGTGAGCAAATTTCTAGATGATCGTGTAATCATCGATGAGTATAATCCAATAAAACAAACTTTGCGTCTTAACTAAATGAAAATATGTCATATGGTCAAGCCAAAGAGAAATTGTTCCGAAAATCTTAGAAGGTAAAATTCGGAACAGTATAATTATTAAGTTCTCTGAGGCAAGAAAATATGTAGCTATAAAAAAAAATTGAGTAAATTTCTAGATGATCAGCGATGTAATCAGCGATGAGTGTAATCCAATAAAACTTTGCTATATGGTCAAGCCAAAGGAACTCTTTAGAATTTGCGACATGTAGCATTTGAAAAAAGAATGCTATTTGTCGAAATCAATCCGCTACTTTATGAAAAAATTTCGACATACATTTTGTAAAATATTGCTATAAAAATAAAAGCAAATTTTTTGAATAGAGCAAAATGGAATTGTTCATTATGAGTTACTGAAATCAGAGACCATTAAAAATTGCACTTGTTCTTAAAATGGCTTAAATATCTCCTGAGTCGCAATTAAATGATATTTTAATTTTTAAAAAAAATTGCTTAGAGGCCTACGAAAGGCAATTTATTACGAAATACTGCCATTTACGTCAGACCTACGGCCTTGTAATTGTTATTTGTTCTTAGTTAAAATCTTTAAAGAGTCCAATTTTTGTTAGGCTTTAAAGAACTTGATCTGCGGAGGCAAAGCTAAAAGGTAGATGACAAAAATTTGCCCTTAGTTATGGTCAATTTTTTAGGTTTTCTTTTAAATATTGTTAAACTTCATTACTCAAAGAAAAAACTTCTTAATCACCTTAAAAGTGACATCTTAATTTATTTTAAAACTCTAGCAAGCAAGCCCAGTCTGTTATAAATCTGTTAACTTCTTTAATTTCTCACAAATTAAATATTAGTTTTAATTAATCAACATAAAAAAAGCTCTCAACATTATTATTTTTATAATTATGGTTCATTTTTATTAATTTATTTTTCTTAATATTATTTTTATGTACCTATTAAAAACATTTAATCAACATCATTGAGCGCCGCCCGAAATCCATGTAAAAAAAAAAAAAAATAAACAATGGAAAAACCCAAAGAAGAAAGTAAAATATTAAAAATTAAATTTGTAACACTTCATTCTCAACTTCACTAGCAGAAATATGAGTAGACAATATGTCTGCCTAGGAAGAAGAACAAGAAGAAGCGTGAAAATTCTATACAAATCAAAATGAAACAAAAAAAGAGAATTTTTTTTACATCTTCAACAATTCTTAAAGTTTTTCTATTCATTTGTACTCCTTTTTTTTTTTTTATTCATATTCTTGACTTTTTATCTTTTTTTATATTTTGTTTTCTTTTTCATGCATTTAATGTAATTTATTGTAGCATCACGAACATCAAGTGCAAACAAATAAACAAAAACAAAAACAAAAATAAAAATAAAAATAAAAATAAGAAATGAAGTAAAAAACTGTAAAATTCACATGATAAATTTGTTGAGTGCTCTTCTTCTACTACTTTTGCTTTTTTTTTCTCCTTCTTCTTCTTCTTCTTCTTCTTTCTTTTACCTTATCTTAATGAAATGTTTATGTTTAATTACATTCAATTATTATTGTATTATTATTTATCATGATTATATAAATTATTACTCTAATTATTATTATTATTATAAATGTGAATGAATGAATGAATGAATGAATGAATGAAGAAATAAAAATAAATAACTTTGCATAGAACTTTAATAATTGTTTGTATTTATAAAGCAGTTTATGATTGCTTTTCTTTATTTTTTCGATAGCAATTTTATTATTCTTCTTATTTATTAAGGCAGCTTTAAACTTTAAGCTTTTTAAATGCTGAACTGAAATTTAAATGAAATGAATTGTCATGTTAAAAGAGTTACTTTCTTTTCATGAAACTTATTGTTGAATAAAAAAATTGAATTGAAATTAAGTGTAATTAAGTGTACGGCATAAAATTAAGTATTACTTAAATAAATAAGAGAACTACACTTCAATAATAATAATATTTTAATCGTACGCTGGCGTGGGCAACAGGTCTCCCAAATGCAAAACTTGTGTAGCTACATTAATTATTTAATAATTATGAAAAAAGACCCCCTCTTATACAAAATAAATATATTTTGAATTGGAAATTTATCGAACTTTACTTACAAAAAATTTCTAAACTTTCAACTTTATACATTGAAAATCTTTAATTTTAATCAAAACCATAAATAAATTGATTTTTTAGAAAATGAAAGGAAAATTCAATAAAAAAAAAAAAGTTATATAAAAATTTCTTCTAAGAAAATATTTGAAAAGTGTATTGAAAGTTATGCCTGACTAATTTAAGGGCCATTTCACTGTGAAACTGAATTATAATCGCTGGAAGTTACGCTTACAAAAGTACTTTATAAAACATTATAAAATTCTTGTTAGAATATCGCAAAATTTATTACGATTGATAGAGCCCGATGTAATCGTTAACAAAGTCCTTCAAATTCACTATCTCTTTCTTTGTATGTCAATTTGTATTATCCGTGAAATTATTTAGTCCATTATTGACAATAATAAACATTTAGCATGATCTTAAACAAAAAAAAAAAAAAATAAATAAACCTATTCACAGGAAAAATCAAGCAGCAGCCGTTAAATATAGAAATTGTTGGAACGGAAACTTATTGACCCATGGTACACGCCATACTTTTATACACGCAATATGATCATAGAATATGCCAAAATTCCTATACCCACACATGTACACACACACCAACACTTGAACACTTTATTGTATGAACCCTAAAAATATTTTTGTTGTTTTGTTTTGTTGGCTGCAATAAAAAACGCACAATAAACGCAATAACTAAATAAAAGTAAATGTCGCATTTTTCACATAGAAAGAAAATATAAAACACGTAAGAACTTTATAGTCGATCGGAGTCGATCTCGATCTCCTAATGGTTTGCTTAATGTAATTAAAATGTCAAATAAGAAAAATTGAAAGAGAACAAAACTATAAAAATTCTAATGTTTCAATTAATTAAAAAGTTATTCAAAAATGGATCTATCTGGATCAAATTTAAAACACAGCCCATTTTCATTAAAATTTATAAAAAATTCTCTTGTCCAAATAATGACTTTTTTTTTAAAAGAGGCGCTATATGGGAAGTAGTCATAAAAATGGATTCATCTAAACCAAATTTGGTACACATGCTTTTTATGTTAAAATACATCGAAATGTCAATTTACATTAAAATATATTTAAAATTGTAATTTTTTTTCATATAACGAAATTTTTTTAAGAAGGGCCTTATATGGGGCACACTCGAAAAAATGATACGATTTTAACAATTTTTAATAGTGTTTGTGTCAAAGTTAGAACCCACTTCCATATCTGAATTTCATTAAAATATCTCAAAAAAAATTGCAATCTGTTGCATACAGACGGACAGCCTGACAGTCAAAAATCGTATTAGTAGGAAATAATTTTGAGTCGATCGATACAATAGAGAACGTTGGATCCATCTAAACAGCTTTTAGTTGTTACAAACATCTGCACAAACTTATAATGAGTTGTACCACAAGAGATAGAGAATTATTTTGTGTGTGTATGTGTGTTTATATTTATATGAAATTATTGTAATCACATGGCGTGCAACGAATTAGCATAAAATTTACATTTAAACTAATTTTCATATAAAATGAAAAAATACAAAAATGTTTCAAACATTTTTTCGTTTTGTTACAAATTTTTTTTTACATGATCACAAAATAAATCCAAGAAACTAAACAAAATAAAACAAAACAAAATAAAAGAAAACAAAAACCAAGCATTAAGAGAAATGAAATTGAAAATTGTGATGACAAATTTATAATTATTTTGTAATAGAATATTTACCATTATTGGGGCGTTGTGGTATTTCATTATCATTGAAACCGCGCAATTGAAATAGATATGTGACAGCGCTACAATTTGGTGTAAATTGCTCTAAAATTGATGAGCCAGACGCTGGCTCTGGGGCAGCTAAAGCGGCTGCTATTGGTGATGATACCGATGAGGCTTTTAATGATGATGATGATGATGATGATGATGATGATACTTTTAATGATGATGATGATGATGATGACGTTTGTGATGATGTTGCCGTTGACGATAACGTTGATGTTGTTCCAATTACAGCTGATGTTATAGGATTTATTAACGTCAATAATAATAATAAAGAAAGGCACCACCACCATAATATTACACTTCCATGAATGTGTCGCAATGAATAATCACAATAAGTCATATATTTTTCCATTGAAAATGAAAATGCAGACAAAGAAGGTAAAGAAGAGGACGTCGTTTCTTGAACACAATAACAGCAACAACAATCTGCAGAAGAGTAACAATGTTTTTGTTGTGATAAATGATGATGTTGATTAATATGATGACGAACGTGATACTGTTGTTTTTGTTGCTGTTTTTGATATTTGTTCTGTGATCTACATAAACATGTATATCTATCACATATAATTGTTGAGATAATTGTTGCTAAGAATCTTCGTGAAACACGATACGATACATTGTCATAAATGAAGCGTAACGAATGATACATTGTTGCTATTGCTATTCGCCATACAATTGAATAGTAGTAATTGTAATAATAATAATAATAATTTAATGTTCTTGTAAACATTGTTGCTACAAATTAATCTGCCTATTGAATATTGTTGCTATTCTTATTACTATTACTATTTGTTTTATTATTACTCTCGATTGTTGGATCCGATATTAACACATTTTTATACACCATATATATTATTATATATGTATGTATGCAAGTGTGCATGTATGTTTATATGTACAGAGAACGATTTACAGGTAATTGAAACTTTTCAATATAAATATATGTATATATACACACGCACTCAACACTTATAAGAACAATGGCAATGGCAATAATAATGAATATCCATTGAAAAGAATTTGCTTCTTCTTTACCACGTTGAATATTTCTTCTTGCTTATATTTTATAGAAACTAAACAAAAAAACAAACACGTTTAGAAATTTAGATATTGTTTACTTTAATGCACACACATACATGTATATATATACAGATGTACACATACATATACATTTATGCAAGTTTATATACATTTAATATAAAATAAAGTGCATGCACATTTTGTGAGAGATGATGAAATGTATCACGTATCGTGATATAAACAGTAACAGTAACAGTAACAATAACAATAACAATAACAATAGAAAGAATAACAACGAAGGGAAAACAAAAGAATAAGAGAATTTTCAAAGAAAAAAAAATAAGGAAACAAGAGAAAAAGCAAATCAAATGTAATGCCTTTAGTTAATAATTTTTTTAACTTCCATCGGCTCTTTCTACTTCTTCCTCTATATCATTCTGTATCTTTTTTCATTATCACTCACTCTCTCTCTCTCTTTCTGTATTTTTCTATTTAACATTAAATTTTTGTGTTACATCTTCGTTTTCAATTTGCCGATTTTCATTCATCACTTTTACCATCACAAAACGCACACACATTTTATCATTCGTACATACATATGGATTTTATGATTTGTTTTTGCCATTAACATTATTATTATGATTATTATCATTATGATTGTTGTTGTTGCCATTAGTATTGTAATTATGATTTCATTATTTACACTATTAATTCTCTTCAATTATGACTATGAATTGTTTATACACATGTATCTATCTATATATGTATATACACATGTTCGTATGTGTATATGTATACTTTGTATGCATTTTAGAACCTTTTTAAGTTCGCCGGCAAAATGCGGTTAACTAACCAGCAAACTAATAAACAAGTGCTTTGTTGCCAATTTCAACTTTATCAACATCGCACATAAAACATAAAGGCACATTTATGTATATTTGCAATTGTTTTTAGTATGTGTAAGTATATGTGTGTGTGGGTCTATGCATTGTTCTTATTGCTAATGGTTTAATGTTAATGTAGTTGTGACTTAGTTTTACTATTTGATTAAATATCACTGAAAAAATGTTACATTCATTAACTTTGGCTCTTTTGACTCTGTGACTTTTTTTCTACAGCATTCATGAACTCTCCTTTTTCATTTCATTTAATTTTGTTGTTGTTTGTTTAAAATTAAGACGTGGAAGAAAAGTAAATAAAATCCATTAATATTAAGGCACTAAATTGATATTTCAATTTATGTTCTCCTTATCTTGCGCTGTTGTTTATTTGTACTGGAAAATATTATTTAAATAATAATTTTTTAATTATTTATTTATACAATTTTGTATTATTCGTCGCCTTCTGCTTTTTTGTTGATGACGCGAGAAGATGGATACAAAGCTGTAATTATATTTGACTGTCTGTCTGTCCATCTATCTCAATGTTGCAATATTTACATTTACTGATCCCCTCTCTCTCTCACTCTCTCTCTATCTCTCTCTCTCTCTTTCTCACTCTTCTTATTTCATATTTTTTTCTTTGTCTCTTTCACTTTCTAAATAGGTGCATGCGGTTTTTGATAACTAACCGTAACCGTAAGCATTTTTGTTTGTTTTAGATGTGTGTATGTGTGTGTGTGTTTACCATTGTTTACAATTCACATTATCTTTCCGTTATTTCTATGCTTTTAGCTTTTTTTCCATCATTTGCTTGTTTATTTGTGTTTATATTTCTTCTATTGTGAGAGAATATTTTTGGATTTTTACATCCAACTTAATAATTTTAAATACACAAAAACCATTAATTTTATTCTCTCATGAACTCGTCAAATATTCTACTTAAAGGATTTTTTAGCATTTTACAATTTAAACTTTTAGAATCTTCAGACTTTTTTTTCTACCATTTTTCTTTATTTTTTCTTCCTTTCTTTCTTTTTTTTGTTCGAATTAAATTTCGTCACTTGTTCAAAGTAAAGAGTCAATGTGTGTAAAGATCAGTTCGCAATGAAAATGATTTCATTTCTTTTTTTTTATTAATAGAATAATCACCACTCAATCAAATATTGCATTTCATACAATCAAATATTCTTATTAAATACATTTAGCCGGCTATTTATGAAACACAGAAAAAATGTACAAAGAAATACTTAAACGAATAATGAAAATGCTCTTACGAATCTTCGTACAATTAAAACCTAACCGCACAACAATTAACTAACGACTAAACTAAAATCGCGATTGTGACTGTTTGTCCTTAAGACGGTTTTATTCTTATAATATCGTACATGTAGGAAATAAGCAGTATACGCATTTACATTATACATATACATAAATACATTATACGATATACAATACAATTATATTTCTTAGCAGAGTGATGCCTATAAATTACATTCGTGCAGAGGCTGAGTTGTATTTTAATTGGTTTATGAACGAAGTGAAATCAAGAGAGAGACCTATAAAGAATTGTTTACATTATTGTTTACATTTTCATTTTGTCAACTGTTACAAATTTAATTCTAAATTTCAAATAAGTTCTTTAAAAACATTTCATATTCGTACAGCAACAATAAATTTTGTTGCTAAGCAAATGTTTACTTTGAAAAATTGAATGAAAATTAATTAATTGCCTTATGTGCGAAGTGCATTTGAAAAAAAAGTGAAATGTAAAAGTAGTAAATATGTGAAAAACATATTAAATAATTTTATAAATTAATTTTTAAATTATTCTATTATTATTTGTTCAATTGTAATGTAATAACGTTTATTTTTATTTATATTTAAACATATTTAATTATATTTTATTAATTACTTATATATTTTATAATATAAATATAAACTTTACACTTTATGCAAAACAATAAATATAAAAATTAACAACAGTACGTATAAATATAACTGGTCATATTGAAGAATATTCATAATTTTTTGAAGTGAATCATGGAGGACACTGCCTTTATATTATATCGTATACTATTTGTATAGGATAGAATAAGGTATTATAATGTGCAGATGTTTGTAACACCTTTTATTATACCGATTAACTCAGAGTCATTTATTAATTTGATTTAAGCCAGCCTGTCTATCTGTCCATCTGATATCTGTCCATGTAAATTTGTTATCAAACAACAGATTGCAATTTTTTAAGATATTTTAATGAAATTTGGTACATAGGTGGGTTTTGGTAAGAGGCGAATCCTTTTGAAAATGTTTACCATCTTATCTTACATCTTATGCTTTTTTTAAAAAACTGCCACTATATGGAAAAAAAATCGCAATTTTAAATATGTTTCCACAACAGTTGGTGTGACATAAAAAAATATATGTGCCAAATTTGTAACAGATCGGTCCATTTTTTGAAACTCCTCATATATAACGAACGTTTTAAAATAAACCTTTCAAAATAAATTTTTTAAAAATTACATTTTTTTATTTCGTTGACTTGTAATTCCCTTATTTAACTTTTTAATCACATTAGACAAAATGAATCGACCATGTCCTACTGCTTTAATTAAGTATATATTTGCCTTATTTATCTTTCGGTTAAATTTGCAATGTCATTGATATAGAATTCAATTTCACTTTACTTGTTTCTACAACAATGAAGGACATTGCAATCCACTCATTTCAATGTAAATGTAGCAGATTGCATTAGCGACAAATTTCCCAAAGCTTTTTACGAAAAATATAACCTTAAATGCCGTACTTTAAATATGTGATCGTTTGATAATAATTAGATTTGGTTAGATTCGCGAGAATCGACATTGTTTGTACCTATAACAAAAAAAAAAAAAACCAGCGAATACTTTTGAATATGACCCATATTTATATATAGTTGCAAGCAAGAATTCATTAAACTTATGTTAGGTAAATAATTCAAGTTATAGGAAAATATTTGTTAATATCATCATTATTATTGATCATAAGCAATTTATGAAATTTCATATGAATGTACGATTTACAATCGTCTGAAGCTGTAATTAGAAAAAAAAATATATTAACTAAGAAAATTATTCATAGATTGTTAAGAAACATAAATATCTTTTTAAATAAGCAACACCATCAGAAATTTTATAATACTGGACAAGTCTCAAATATTCCATACAATATTGGACATTGGATATGGGACATTGGATATTGGATATTGAAAAAAATGGGAGACACTTTTGTGCATTGTCTTAATATAATTTTTACAAAATTACTTACCCAGTTTCCCATTAATGATCTGATTAGTAATTCGTTTAGCTAAGATTTTAAATAAATCTTTTGTGGCTATTTTACGTTTATAATAAGGATTCAAATGATTAACAACCGCTTTGCTAACGTCTGCTTTATGTTTGAAGGCTTCCTCACGTTCATTTTGTATTGTTATTACTGATGAATTATGCTTTAGGAAATCTTTAACTTTTTGTATACTTTGTGTAGTAAAATTTGAATTATTATAATCATTAAAACGTTTCATTTCACTTTTGTCACTTTTTTTATTCACATTAACAATATCACGTTCATAATTATGATCACTATCATCGGAAGTAATGCGATTTATTAAATGATTTTCTACGATTTGAACTTTCCCCAATTTATTTTTTAGAAAATGTGAGATGCGTTGTTTCTTCTTTAAATTATTATCCCAGGTTAGTGAGAATTTCTGTGAAAATGTTTTCGTTTTGCCGCATAATGTGATTTCATTTTCAAGGAAATTTTGCTTATCTTCTATAGGTTCCCCTTTATCTGTTACATCATTTTTTTCCAAACTTTGTATTTCCATTTTTAATTGACGCTCTTTACACAATAACATTTCTAAATTATCCTCAATTGTTTTCTCCTCATTAACACTTTCATCTTTTTGATTTTGTTGTTTCTCTTCTATTTTAATATTTGATTGAATTTTTGATTTTTCCTCTTCTTTTTTCCTATCTTCACAATTTATTATCACTTCATTTGCCATATCATTTACGTGTGATGTCTCATTACTACAATCTTTTCGATTTTCCCATTTCATGTCACAAAGTTTTTCATTATTATTATCAGTATGATCATTATCATCATTTGAAGTGCTATTTATGACATTTGGATGTGTTGAATTTCTTTTAAAATAATTCTTAATGGTCGTTTGTTTAATTGTATCCTGCTTAAAATTTTGAACTGTTCGCAAAGCACGCGGAATCTTTTCATTTTTCATATCACTAGACTGTGGTCGATCTGCTTCCAATTCTTTTAGTTTACGTTCAAAATACTCCACACTACCGCCATTGTAAAAACTTTTCTTTTGATTCGACATCTCCGATTTACGCTTATAATCGATTAATACGGGTATTAAAACTTTATTATTGGTCATCTGTTTTATATTAGTAAGCTACAAAAAAGGCCAGATATAAATTTAATAAAATTTTTAAGTTAATTTTAAAGTTAAAGATCGCGTTAGGCTTTTGCACAATCCTAAACCGAGACGAACCATATTAAAAAATATCGTTTTTGGTCAAAAGAAATTTTGCATAAATTTACTTTGAATTTTAAAAAAAAAAAAATCATTTCAGTTATGTTTATTATTATGAAAGTACCTCTTTGGCCAAAACGTGCCTGTACATGTTTGCCACCTTCTGTTTTGAAAAATATTCATATTCAATATTTGCTGCTATAATTTCATAGTCTTTATGTATCAAATTATATTTAGGTTTGACTTCTTCGGTACTTGAATTTTCCACATTTTGTTTCAAAGCTTCAATCAATGCGGTCAAATAATTTTCACGTATGGCTATTTTTAAACCAGCCACTTTAGTAGCAGTAGCTTGGGCTTGATATATTCTTGTTATTTGTGTTGATGTTTCTTGCTCCAATTCCTTGGCGGCATTTAAACATTTCCTTAATTGAAATTGTTTCCGTATAAAATCTTCAGCATCTCGTTTAGCTTTTTTTGACATTTGACATTGACTCTCATCACTATCCTCAAAATCGGAATCGTTCTGAGCATAATCTTGATATGATCTTTTAAGACCAGCACGTCCACCTATTATCCATATATTATGCCTTAATTAGTTGTACGGAATTATATTTTGAAATGTTTGAGAAAATACAATTACCTTCGTAAAGATCTGAATTGTCTTCCAGAGATATATCTGATTTGAAAGCAGCATCCATACATAATTTGTGAAATGTTTCTAAAGCTTTTTGCACATTTTTAGGATTCTTACAAACATCACACTGCTTTTGGCAATCAGGTGGTGGATCACCAAAATACTGTGAAAACAATTTGTGGCGACAATCAAGCATTTCACAAAATGTAACAATTTCATCGAAATTCTTCATTGCACGCTCTGCCAAGTCCTGCTTTACAGAGCAGGCAGCTGTTCGTGCACGATTTATATTATTTTGTAACAGAAATCGTATAGATTGAACATCACCACGATCATAGTATAAGCGACAATATGATGGGCGACCATCACGGCCAGCACGACCAGATTCTTGATAGTAAGCAGCCACATTTTGTGGCACTTCCCAATGTACAACGAAACGTACTGTAGCCTTATCTACACCCATACCAAAACTATTTGTAGCAACTATAATGGGATATTCACCGCGCATCCATTTTTCTTGTACCTCTATACGTTCACTACCCTTTAAACCGGCATGATATGCCAAAGCACCTACGCCCTGACGAGAGACACCCATAGCAACCCTTTCAACGTTTTCCCTTGTACGGCAATATATAATGCCGCAATTTTTTTTGGACAACTGAATATTATTTTGTAATCTTTTATCATCCTCATCATTGTCATTGTTATCACCATTTCTATTGCCAGCCAAAGAGTGTAAAGCAAAACTGGCTAAATGTTGAAAATCATCTTCAATGGTATTTTTGAAAACAACATCGTAAAATAAATTTTTACGGAAACTAGGCGTAATAAATGTGGCAACTGGTTCATGCAAGTTCAACTGTTTAAATATGTCATTGCGCACATGTTTAGAAGCTGTCGCTGTTAATGCTATCCAAATAATTTCTGAATACTTTTTACGCAAATCACCCAAACGTAAATAATCTGGGCGAAAATCATGACCCCATTGTGATACACAATGCGCTTCGTCTACAGCAAAATATGCAATTTTATTCTGTTTAATTAATTGCATTAATAAATGTTGAAAACTAGCTGTAGCCGCCTGCTCTGGCGTTATATATAAAAATTTTATATTCGGTCGTACTGTCCTTATATCACTAATGACACGTTCACGATCTTTTTTGGTCATTTTTGAATTGAGTGAATCAGCATTAATCTTCCATTTAGCCAAATGATCAATTTGATCTTTGATTAAAGCCAACAATGGTGAAAAAACAATAGTTATTTTAAATTCTTGCATCATACCGGGTAAATGAAAACACAATGATTTTCCGGAACCAGTTGGCATACTAACATACACATCACTATTCTCTGGTAATATATTTAAACAAAATTACACAAGCACATTTAAGAATAATTAATTAAATTAATTAATTAATGATTAAGAATAATTAAACAAATGGAAAACTGGCGACTTACTGGTCAGTATATTTTTTATAGCTTCTTTTTGCAATTCCGATTTAAATTTTTTAAAACCGAAATATTTCTCTAAAGATTTATACATTCTCTTCTCGATATCATTTTCTTTTCCCGTCATTTTTATTCTTTTTTTTTTGTGTATTCCTTTTTACTTTAACTTTTATTAAATTATTAAATTATAGTATATTGGAAATTTTTGTGAAAATTTTAGTTCTTTACCTTATTAGAATATCTTTTGTTTTTATATTGCAGAATGCACAATGCAAAATACAAAATGTAAAATGCAAAAGGCTGAAAGCCAACCAACCGGGCAAATTTTATTTACGAATTACGAATAACGAATAACAAAGAATATTTGGGATTATTCAAGAAGAATATTTATACACCCTATGCAAAGAAAACTTCATCTACAATTAATTATGAATTCGAATAATACGTAAAATTGCAAAATTAATCGTATAATCTTGAAAATGTAAATAATCCATAAGCTTTTAGTTTAGCTTAAAATTTTCCATTTTAATACTCCCAGAGATCTACCAAGAAAAAATTTTGTAAAAGGCTTTGTCGTCATATAAAGAAATTAAAATTAATTCAGAAAGCAGAGATAAAATTTTCAACTTTATTTGCCTTAAAGCGAATGCAATTCGCTTTAGTTAATAAAAATAAATAATATGAAGCAAATTGTATCCAAAGTGACTCAAGTAGTGCTTTACGAAAATTGTAAACAAAGAATATTTTCTTTTGCAGCACATTGAAATATAAGAATAAAAAATTTCTATGTTCAGTTGCAAACGAATATAAAAATTTTATATATCATCTTTAAGAGACGTTACTACATTGCGCTTGTGGCGATTCTTATAATGACAATGGCTAATAATTACAAAATATTGATAATTTATTGTAATAATTTCAAAACAAAACAATAAGGCGAAATGACAGAAAGTAGTAGCAAAAAGACGAAAAAGCGAGAGTGTCTTTTAATTAATTTAATGAATAATTTTATTAGATTAACAAATAAATTTTGATATTCAACTTGTTAAATCTAAAATAATATGTAATTATGAATATTGATGAGGAGTTTGGGCATTTGACATCAGCCATTAATGGTTGGAAACGAGAACTTTACAGTAATAAATTGATGCAACATAATTCTTGCAATTCTCGAGTGCAAAAGGAGAATGCACTAAAATTATTACAATTGCATTTAATAAATTTTCAATATTTGGTAAATACAAAAAGGCGTAAAGCCCATTTAAGATGGGTGCGAAAACATAGAAGACTGAGAGATTTATTTATACAGGCCATGCAAGAAATTCAAATTAATTATATTGAAAAATTAACAATAATTATTATGAGACATTTAGTTAATAATAATAAAAATCAAATTAATAATAATGACAATACCAATAATACTAATAATAGAAATCCAGAATTAATGAAATGCAAAAATCGTAAACCCATCGATATGTATAGTGATGTTATATTATTATTAAATGCTCAAGAATGGTTAGAAACATTCCGGATGTCGCATAAAACATTTACAATGATGTGCGTCCGTTTGTGGCAAACTCAACAAGAATCACCAGATGATACATTATTGGAAGTGGAGAAGAGAATTGCTTTAGCCTTGTATATATTTGCTAAAGGTATTAATGTACATTCCATTGCCCATATGTTTAATATAACATATGAGGAGCTACAAAAAACATTGAAATGGTTTACAAATATATTTCTAAATGTTCTGGCATCAGCTTTAATATGTATGCCGAAAACGGAACAAGAATATGAAGAGATACGTAACGCATTTCATCAAACATGCAAAATGCCACCATTGGCAATCGGTGTTATAAGTGTATTTGAATTATTATGCAATAATGGTGATAGTAGCGTTAAGGATAATAATAAAACGAATGCCATCGTACAAATTTTAGTCGATGATTGTTTATTGTAAGTAATCATCATAAATTATCATCATGAAAAATTGTAAATAATTATATAAAATTAACAATTGAATTTCAATATCAATTTCAATTTTAGATTTCGTAAAGTGGAAATTTCATTGGAACAAATGACCACATTGTTTTTATGTCCTACAAATTATATTAAAAATATCCGTTGGTCGACATTGAATGGTAAAAATGTCAGTTCATTTGTGGCAGCACCCAGCTATTATCCTTTACGTACATGGCTTATGAAACCATACGCTAAACCGCACAATTCTTATCAATTTCAATTTAATGAGGCAATGAAAAATTTGTACAATTATCCAATGGCCGCTTTACGTCGTTTATATGGACGTTGGCAAATTTTAACAACATTACATTTATTAGATGATCAACAACTTAGGCATGATATATTAAAAGTCTGTTGTGCTTTGCATAATATGTTGGAAGAATTGGAAGAATATTATGATGATGAATGGTTAGGTAATGTAGATATCATAAAATATATGTATAATTGTCATGTGGAATTTACCACTTGTGATGATCGTGTTGCCTTGACAATGCGTGATACAATCGCTCAATGGATGGTACAACAATAATAAATAAAGTAAAATATCATGATAAAAAAAAGATAGTTTTCAATTATAATGACGGCAATTGTTATAGACCAAGAGTTTTTAACACGGAATTTTTCTTCAAATGTGAAATGTGTGATATTAAAATTCATAATAATCAGTTTTCTAAAACGTTTCTGTTTGTTATTTCAAAACAATCCATTTTAAAATATTATAACCTCAAAAATAAAATTAAGCTACAGACGTTTCTTTGTTACAAATTACAAACAATTTCCATGGGAATTGGACCTCTTTTTTTCTATAAGATTACACTTTATTGTACAGTCCCACAAAATTATAAATCAATACGTTATTGTAAAAATTTAATAGAGTCGTTGTGCTGGTCCCATAGACGATTTAATATGTAATGATCGTACATTCTGCCAATTCTTTTTCAATAGCGAGACCAAAAAATTTATAGATAAATGAATATTTTGTACCAATTCATCAGGTTTCATGTTCACATGACCGACAGCAACTGACAAACATAAAACTTTCTTCATTTGGAATTTTATGGTTGATTTGACTTCTTCAATTTTTGCCATCATCGACTCTTGATGAGATAGTAGACCGGGAAATTTACCAGCTTTATTTAAACCTGGACCCAATAAACGTGGTATTTGTTTAATTAATGACTCTGATGCCAAAAATGCATCGTACGATTTAGCCAATTTCTTTACTAATTTCTTGTTCTTATTCAATTTTTTCAATGCTTCAGCATCCATGCATTCGACACCATTAGCTTTAGCTTCATCACAATGTTGTTGATCACCCAAAATGCATACTTTCATTTTAGGACGCGGTATATGCTTCAATCTAAAAGAGATAAACAATTCCAAAAAAAATAAAAACGTGATTATAAAAATTGCATTTTTATAAATAATTAATTTGAATATTTTGCAATTCTTATTTTCAGTAATTTTTGATCCACATAGAAACCAAAAGCTCAAAGGTTTCAGTTAATACATGCATTATATATATGTGTTAACATCACATTGGCTAAAAATGAAAAATTATATGTAAAAAAATTGAATGTACAAATATGTAGACTTACAATAACGTGGCTTCCGAACAGATCGTAGTGCACACATTTTATGAGTTTATGAATATTTTTATATGGGTTAGCTTATTATAAAAAAAAGCTTACTCAATTTGATTTTAAGACCCTGAGTGAAGGTCCGCCTAGTGTACTTACTAGACACTAGACTACCTGTAACAAAATCTAATACAACATACAATCACATTTATTATTTATAAAATATATTCATTGATTATATTGTATATTGTATTGTACGCTTTTGTTCAGGTGATTTTGTTTCTTCTTCTTCATGATCTCATCATCTTTAAACATACTTGACTGTGCCAGAGAAACGTTTATCCTTTTGGGGATCATAATTCTTAAGACCAATTTGTAACTCCACTGTTTCCAAAAAATGACGTTTCTTCTTAACTAATGAATAATTTAATGTGCTATTAACACTCTCATATAAAGTATCACGCGACACTTTGGACCTAAAATATATTATAAAATAATTCTTTAAACATTTAATTTTTACTTTAAAATTCTTTGCAAATTTTTTATTATATATTAAGAAAAATGATTAAGTAATATTGCCAACTTCTACTTACGCCATGACCGCTCTCGACGAATTTTACTATCAGAAAGAAAGGAAATTCTCGCGGCATGTTTCTTTATAAGGAAGTTGGTTGCAGTTTTATTCCGAATAACAAGCGCAATCTAACCAAGTCTGATTATTTTCACAACAAATATATAAACTTGGTATTACTCTAACAAAATTTTCAAGAGCATGCTGCAACCATAACTGTCACCTTGTTTTACAATTTCTTTTTGTTTTGCTAATTTAATTTTTTGCTTTGTAAATCAATTTATGAAGACTTCTTTAAATTGAAAATCTGTTTTCAATATTTTTTATTGTAAAAATTTACTATATTAGCTATTTATAATAAAGAAAAAAAACAATAAACTTGGCAGCTCTGTTGCAATGCATTTGAAAACTTCCCCATCATTGATTAGTTCGTTCATTCATTCAATATACCAATTACGAAAACGATCTACAGCATTTAACCAGAATTCCATACGTCGCTTGATCTCTTCATAATTAATTACACATGGCTTAAATATGCAATCTTTAATGCGATATTTACTAACATCTTTGAAGTTGTTCCATAAGCCAAAATTACAACCAGCCAAATAGCAGGTTCCCATAATGCTACTTTCTGAACATTTTGCCCGTTCTACACACTTCCCGCTAGCATCAGCCAAATATTGGCATATAAAATTGTTACGTGATACACCACCAGCAACTTTTAACAGCTCAATGGTTTGCTCAGTTTCCTTTTCTGCTGTTTCACATAGCAATACCAAGCGATAAACAATACTCTCCAATAAAGCACGTATTAAGTGGGAACGTTGCGTTGATGGCTTAACACCTATAAATCCGGAAGCCGATTTGTGATCATTTAATGGAGGACCTAAACCGCTAAATGCCGGTATAAAATAAACACCATCCGTATTTGTTACACTTTCAGCAATACATGATGTTTCACATGGATCAACAAAGAGGCCACACTTTTGACCCCAATCAATAATTGTACCAATATCATTAACAGCACCTTCCACACAAAATATAGTTTCTTTGTCAAATTGCCAAGCCACCAATGGATATAGGCCATTTACTGAAGCATGACATGATTGACCGGTGATAAGATCTAAAAAACCACCAGTGCCTAAAGTGATTTTTACATCACCTTTGTTAAAGCATTGTGATCCCAATATAGCAGCTGTTTGATCACTCATGCTGGCAGTTATAGGTATTTTGGTATTCTGCCATTCAATCGCCTTAAAACAACTTCCATTTACATAACCGAAATGTTTATATGAATTGCTAACAACTTGAGGTAGTAAGGATGTCTCAATGCCAAAAATATGCTTAAGCATAGGTGACCAGCTTAGTAGGAAAGGATCAAATAAACCCGTAGCTGTACATGATGTAATATCCGATATATGTGCTATATCATAATTATTATCATTGCCTGATCTAAATGTGAGCAAATGGATTTAAATTTAAAATGAATAAAAATTTTCAATAAGTATCCGTTTTTGTACCCTAAATCACTTGTGATGCAGGATATTCCGTTTTTATACAAAATCATTTCCTGATTCAATTTAACATGTCTGTACGTCCGTCTACGTAATTGTGTTATCAAAGTACTGGGCGCAATTGTGATGCTATTTGAATGCAAGTTGGCATGTAGGCGTGGTTTAGTTCAAAGATGCCCGTAAATAATTTTAATTAAGATCAAATTATTATTACGATTACTCTTCATACCAGGATCTATTTTACCAAAAATTTTTATATGGAATAATTAATGATCTGGGTATTTCTTAATAAAAATTTGGTATAAAATATTTTATAGTGGTCCGAATTCTGAATGGCATTTTTTTATTTTTGTAAATTTCTCACCTTAATTTGTACAGAATCCATGAATCTAACAATTCAATGCGAGCCTCTTTCCTTCTCAATGCTTCTTTCAAACGTTTATTATTTTGAATTTCATGTAATAAACGTAACGTTACTTGACCATTCATCATCTTTAGAACACTACCAGCTAGAAAACGTTTACTGCGTGTCAATAAATATAAAATATACGATATGCCATTCAATGTTTTCAATATTAAACCAGAATTCCATTCATCGACTAAATAATTGCCACGTAAATCTTGCCATGTTATAAAATTATGATAATATTCATGCGTTTGATGATTCCACGTTAAAAATGTACAACGTTGTGTACATATGCCCAAACAATTCAATTCAGATGGTGTTATATGGGCCGCTCGCACAGCATTTTCAATAACACGTATAATTTTGGGCCATAATGATTCTGGATCAATTTCAAAATAACCGGGCTTTGGATTCAATAATTCCACCTTCAAATACAACAAACAAACAAATATAATGCAATCTTTAGTTTAATATTGTCTCTCTATCTACAATTTATCTCTTATCTCCTCATCATCTCATCCTTATCATCTCATTTGTTAGGCGAATTAAAATGAGCAAAATGTGAATGTACCTGCTCAGTAGATGAACCCTTAATTTCACAGTTTTCATTCAGTACAAAACAGCGTACTGTTGTGGTGCCGACATCTAAAGCCGCTATAAAATGCATATTTCACTTTTTCGACTTATTTTTTTTTATTTTTTTTCAATATCTTTGAATTTTATTTGTTAATTCTTTGCCACTTTTCATTTTTCTTAAAATTATGATAACAATAATATTTTTGTTACGGTCATTTTCCTTTATCTTTTTTTTTTGACTTTTCCACAACTCACAATGAAATGCAGGAAAAAAATCCTCCTTTAAAGAACACAAAACTCTAACTAATTTGATAATTGATGTTCAATTTATTTGAAATAAACACAAATGGTCGTTTTCTCAGTGAAGAGAAAAATAGAATAATAGAACTTACACACACAACAAAAAACATCAATATGCATATAAATGTTTATATAAATTGTTGTATTAGATTGTGTAAAAAATCATTCCGTTTCATTGCTTTCAACTTAACATACAAGAAACTTTACTTTGATAATTTTATTTAGGAAAATGTTTATTGGATTTTGTAGCGAAATTAATTTACGGAATTTCATTATAATAGTTTTAGTGGCATAATGAAATATTGAAATGAGATTGCAAACTGTGCAACGCAAAAAAAATATATTTTAATTAATAATAATTCAATTGATGGCATTGCGTATAATTTGTGAAAGTAGATGACCATCAAAAACCAACTAAATTATTTTTAACCCTTACCAATACAATAAAATACAATACAAATACAAGGGTTGGAAAATACAATACAAAAAAAAAACAACAATAAACGATTAATTAAATTGTTGAACTAAAGACAAAGAGCAATAAAAGACAAACTTAAACATACACATACAGTGTAGTTAAATTGAAAACCAGATAACACAAATATTGTGATATTAAATTTATATAAAAAAAAATACTATCATTAGTAATGCCGTTTTTATAAACAAAATTAATACACTATAATTTAAGTTTTCATGTATGTGTATGTATGCAATAACAAAGAGAAAAAGAATTTAAAATCCAGTTGTTCAAGTAATTTGTTTACAAAGGTTTTATTTAAATAAAAAAAGTATTAATTACGAAATAATTGCAATGAAAATTTTCCAGTGCTCATGTTTTGCCATTCGTTATTTTACGAAATAACAGTAAAATTCTTCCAGTAACAGTTTCGTAAATAATTACGATGATTCTATATTTATATTTGAAGCATTAAAAGAACGAATTTTAAATGCGTTGAGTGTAACGAATTTTAGAGTGGCGTACTCGTATTTTCTGTAGAGTTGCAATCAATTTATAAAACCGAATTGCTTTGCGCTTTCTATTCAAAATGAGTAAATTTTCATATTTAAAAACCTTTCTCATTTATATTTTACATTGTATTTTATAATAATTATTGTACTTTTGCAAAAATTTATTTAAACTTGTTGTTACATCTGTTGTTTGTATTCTCGCCAATTTCTGTAATAAGTTATATTTAATATTTTTATATTTATTACTTTATTAAATATTTTTGTTATATAAATTAGAATTTAATTAAGTACATTATATCGCATATGGACTCTTCTTCTTCTTACTTGTATATGCTTTTATTAGACATATTCAATTATTCACATATTTTGCTTTTAATTTACAATTTTTTTTCCCAATATTTGAACTTGATTTGGTTTTTTTAAAAAGATATTGGCAAAACTATTGAAAAAATGAAGGAAGAAAGCTTCGTGAAATTGAAAATTAGGAACAAAACTTTTTAATTTGATCTTAAGGGATATCCAAAAGAAATCACAGTATAGACTTACCTTTCATTTCCCCTGAACTACCATTTATTTTCCGAATTTTATTTTCATACTTAAAGTTTAGTATGCTAGCTCCTTCATTAATGCCTTTTCGCCTGTCAATTTGAATTCTGTCCGTATATTTTTGATTGCTGCGTGTAAATGATAAATTTTTGAAATATATTGCAGGAATTTGCTGAATAAATGTCTTATTAAAGAAAATGGACAAGATTAAACCATTTTTTCACAAGCTTTACTTTCAAGAACGCCTTTTATTTTAAGAATTGTGAAAATAAGGAAAAATTGTTAAAATATTTGATATTAATTACGATAAATCTTTATCAAGTAGTTAATTAATAAATTAAATCTACTTGAAAATTTGAAATCAATGCGGCCTATAATTTAAACTATTTGTCGTGCAAAAATTTTTTCAAGATATCCATTTGTCGCTTTTTTACGTTAGAATTTCATGTAGATTTTTTTGCAAATCGGATTCCATTCGGTAAAACATGTGAAAAATTAGCATGTGTTTTTCCAAGAAAATAATTCTTAAGATTTTGACAAAATTTATTCAACAGTTTGCATTTAGTGAGTTTTAAGTATATTTAATTCAATTTTTTTTTTATTTGATTTATTTTCATCTTAATTTTATCACTTAAGAATTTCCATTTAATTCGGCATGAATTTTTACTATGATTTAATTCTATAACATTTACGTGGAGAAATAATTTTATGTATTTTATATATTTGCTTATCTCTAGACTGGCAAAGTATTTGAGAGAATTGTTACCGATCGTATTATTCTAAAATGGCCGGATTTTTTTTTGTTTTAATATCTCTTATAATTTAAAGAATTCTCAAGCTTTTTCGTTTGGTTCATTTCTTTTCTGTGTTTTACAATTTGTACTAAATTTTGTATAATTTCATTTTTAAATAAATATAAATCAAGAAAAAAAGATGAAAATTTATTATTAAAGATTTGCATTTTATTAGAGACGTTTATTATACAAACGACTTTTTAAGGAGCTTTTTTTTAAGGAATATAGTTGACAGCAAAATGTGAGAAGATATTTAATAAGTTCATGGCAAAATTGAAGTTCGAATTCCAAAATGTTAAAATCACAAAACGAAGCCACGATTTTTAATTTGGTTTTTCTATTAAGGAAAAGTTATTCGAAAGTCTTCTAAATGTCGCGTCTGTGGGGAAATAAACTTAATTTTCAGTCTGCTTCTTATTTCTCAACAAAAGTGTAAAATTTAAAAAACTTATCTCCAACATTATTTCTAAGTATTTCTTGAAGTAAATATTATTTCAGATTTGATATTTGAGAAAGCCTGCAAATCTATCTTAATAATAATCATCCACCATATTTAATGGGCGTGATTAATATTTCTGTTACTTTTAGCCAAATCGCATTCCAAAATATGCAAATTTTCTTCGAAAACGGCAACGTTCTTAGTTAAGTACATTTAGCGAATGGGAGTAAATATTTAATTAATTTTCAATATTTAATCTTATTTTATAATTTAATTGTTAACGTTGCAAAGAATCTTTAGAGCAAATGGACAATGTTTGAAGAGAACTCTAAATGGCAAATTTTTAAATGGCAAAGCATTATGAAATGAAAATTTATGCAAAAAGTTTTTTATATTGAAAATTTTTAATTACATTTTATACATCTAAATACATTACATATACATACATACATTTGCATAAATGCCATTTTCAATTCAATTCTCATGATAATTGTGCACAACTGTTATCAACAATTTTTTATTATAATATTTCATTACAAACTAATTTATCATTCATGATTTCTCATTTACTTATTATACAAAATAACAATAAAAATTTTATTTTAGGATAAATGTGTGCGTAAAATAGAAGCTGGCATCTGTAACTTCTTAAAATTTCTACACCAAAAGGTTTATTGATATTCATCATCACTACTTAGTAGCATCGTTTTTTCATTATAATTTTGACTGATTGTTGCTACACGTTGCCCATTACTCAATATAAATTTCCTTTGATTACCCAATGTTTTACAAGGGCCCAATGTATTCATTATTGAATTGTTGCTAATGCCATTGCTGTTGTTATTGATGCTGGCATGTCCATTCATTTGATTTGTATTATTTGGATCATCGGGATCATAAGGTAATACACGTATACTACGCGAATTTTTTCCACCTATTTATCACATACATTTTCATTTTCTTGAGAAATTTTTTCATTTTCTTCTTTTTAATAATAATTATGAAGATAATTTATTAAAAATAATAATAATTAAAAAATTATTTAATGTAGTGTAAAATATCCCTAAGAATGACAAAAGCATTACTTGAGGGTAAAAATTTATAATTGTCTAAAATTACCCCCAAAACTTTCACAGACTTTTTGATCTAAGTTAACAGTTTTATAATGGAAAAAGTTCTCATTCGAATCCAAATCATTGCGAATCTCAAAAAGTAAGCATTTTTATTTAATTAAGTAAATAATTTAGTTAAGTAAGTAATTCAATTAAGTAAGTAATTTAATTAAGTAAGTAATTCATCTTCTTAACGGAATTAAACTCCGATTTTAAGGGAAATTTATTTTTTTATTGAAACATAATTGTTTCCCCTTACTAATAGATTTTTTATTTTTAGTAAATGCAACAAAAAAAAATATTGTGAAAAAATAATTTAATTTTATTTCATATAAATTTATTCATAAACATGCGATCGTACTTAATTATAATTTATAAACTAAAAATGAAAATAATTATTAAATTATTGATTAAATAATTTTGTTATTAATTTTTACATTCATTGAGCAGTGCAATTAAAGCATACTTTAATTATAAATAAGTGAATTAGAAGAAAAAAAGCAAAAGCAAGGATAGAAAAAGGCAAAAGCCCATTAGACGGATTGGTGTTTTAAAAATGGACTGATCAAATAAAAATTTGGTTTATATATTTATCACACCAAAAGGCTTCTTTTTATTACACTTTTTACATTAATTTAAATATATAAAAAAATGACATTTTCTTTTAAAATAACTATTTTCAAAATTGGGGCTTTCTGTCAAAGATTGTCAAGGTTAAATATTTTTAACAGGGTCATACTCCTTGCTTTGGATAAGTCGTTGCATTATAAGTACTGTAGGGTATTAAAATATTGTGTCATATTATTAAAAAGGAAAATTAAGTTGAAAACTTTAATGAAAAATTTATAATAAATTATGGAAGAAAAATAATTCATATTTTTTATTTTAATTAAATTAATTATAATAAATAACAAAAATCATTACATTTTTTGTATTTACTTAAGATCTTGAAATAATTTGTATACTTTAACTTAAATTGTGGAAAAAAAATATCGAAATATAATGAAAAGACAGATATATTAAATTACCATAAAAAGAGATACAAAGTAAGCAAACTGAAGCTTCTTATGCTTGAATGCATCTTTAAATTAAATTAGTTTTCAATTAATTTTCTCTAGATTTAATTAACATATCGGTCAACGATTGTTTAGGTTAATTTATGTTAAAAAAATTTTTTATGAAGAGCTAAATTTTTTTATTAAACTAATCTAAGCGCTTTCTTCTTCAAAATTTGAATCATTGTTATAAAATGTTTCAACGTAATAGAACAGAAGGCAAAATTTTACTAAATATATTTTCATTAGAGAGAATAATTTTCTGGACATTTGTTTTTTTAAACTTTTAGACTTTTTTATTGCCTACTTTCTCTCTCTAGTTATAAATTGGAGAAAGGTTCTTGTACACTTTATCAGTTGATTTCCATTTCTACTTATTAATTGTTTTTTTTTTTTGCTTTAATCGATGCTGAATAACAAAAACCTCAATAAATTCAAATTCAAATATTTTCAGGTTTTTTGTTTTTGTTTTTTTTTTAAGATAACGAAGTTAGTGTCACTTAAACTTCTAAAACTTTAATTTACAAAATAAATAATACTTCTGAAGATTTATTGACTTATATGTTATTCCAATTACTTTTAATAGAAAATTTTTTTGTGCTTTTTTTCTCATTTTTAATTAATTTTCTAATTATAATTACTTATTTGCAAATTATGCCATAATGAAACAAAACAGAAAAAACAAACATTAAAGAATAAATATTGAATGCAAAAAGAAAGAATTTTTCAACAAAACTCTTTACAATTAGAATTGTCACGTTTCTTTTTAAATAATAGATAAATATATGTACATAAATAAAAGGAAAGCAAAATATATTGTAAAGTATGCAAAATAAATTGTAAAGTATAAAAATCTGAATGACGCGGAGACTTTTTCAAAAAAATATTTATAAATATATTTCAATTCATTTCATTCATGCAAATAAATAAAAATTGTAATAGTTTCTTATATGTTAAGTATATATATATATATATATATATATATATATATATATATATATATATATATATATATAAATACTATAAATTTTAAAATTTAGTAAAAAAAATGTAAAAAAAGTAAGCTTTTTTCTCTTTATATTTTTACTGGGTTGGCTAATTTCTGCTTCTTGAAAACTAATTAATCTTATTTTAGCAACTTATTCTTTGATTGTATTGTACTGTACATACAAACGTTCAAACAACAGTATATATATATACAATATATATATATATATATATGGATATATAAAGTAGAAGTAGAAAAATGTTTTACAAAAATAAAATATTTCTTTTTTATTTCTATTTGTATACTTTTGATTTGCTGCGTTTTAAGATTTGTTTTAATGTCAATTAAAAGCATTTCTTTTTAATATTGTGTAATTTATGCCAAATAAAAAGTAAGAGAAAAACCAAAAATAAAAATGTGGCATAAAATTATCTCTTAAAGTTTCTCATAACGCTGTGATGATGTGACATCTGAAATAAAATAAAAATGAAAAAGAAATTCAAAGTAAAATAAAGTATGAGGGAAAATGAAAGTAAAACAAATAAATTCATTAATTAAATTAAAAATAAAAAGAGGAGAATAGTTTTCAAAAAGTATAACAAAAACAGAAACAATCAATAATAACAAAATTCAAAAATTCAATGGAAACACTAAGAATATTGAATGGATATTTATAAAATTATCGAAAAGTTTTTAATTCACGCAAAATTAGAAATTATAAATTTTCGAAAAGTTGGAAATATAAAACATGAAGCGATTGCCTTCAAATTTTAGAAACGTCAGTTATCGCTACAAATTGCAAGCATATTTCAAGGAAAGTCAGGTTGCTTAAATATAAGATTTAAGCCAATATAAGATTTAATGCAATATTAAATTTTATCATCTGAGTTGATTAGTAGATTTAAGGAAGAAGGACATAAAAAGAACGTTTTGTAATGATCTTTGATGTTTTTTGATTGATAATTTTAATCATTAAATCTTTGTAGTTTTTTGTTATGAACAAGATATAATTCATAATTATGATTTTCATTTAGCATAATTATGATTAAATACATTAAAGATATATATGAAATATTAAACGTTAATAACACACACACATATAAAATATACATGCAATACAATTTAGGCCAAGAACAATAATAAAATATACAAAATGGAATAAACGCCAAAGAATGCCATTTTTATATCAATATATATTTAAAAAAAAAAAAAAAGAAAACCTACCTGAACTGTATTGTGTGTACTGTTGATATTGTGGATGAAAATTATGTATGGCATCAGTCATAATGTCTTTAGGATTCATCGTTTCCTACACAAAAGAAATTTCGATGCATTAAATATTTGTGCCTTTTTTTTTTAATTTTTTTTTATAAATTCTAAATTATGTGTACATACTTTTAGGCTGCTAGAAATTGATTGCATTGTTACGGAACGCCCATGGCCGTCGCTAATACAACTGCGGGCATAAACCTGGAGAGCATGAAAGAAAGAAATCAATAAAAATAGAATGAATGAGTATGAAATGAATTTCTAGTTTTTTTTTTCTTTTTTAACTGATTACCTGATATGGGAAAGCATAGCGTAAAGCAATTGCGGCAAGTAACATTTCAATACAAATGAAGAAATTTTGATAGCCAGCTGAGACAGTACCAGCTGAAGTGACAGTGCCAGCACTATCTACTATTGGTGATATAATTTTTGCTTTTTCCAAAATAGCCAAACCAACACCTTTATAATACAATACATATGAAATTGACAAATACATTTAGCAGGAATTAAGTTGAATTTTTATATTCAACACTACTTGTAGCACAGGGTATTATAACTTTGTGCAAATGTTTGTAACAATCAAAGGAAATTGAGATAGATTCATTTCTATTTATTATGCGGCTCGATTCAGAATCACTTTCTAATATCATTTAAGCCTCTCTGCCCGTCTGTCGGTCTGTCCATTTGTTTGTGATCGGTCCAGATAATTTGTTAAGCTAGAAAGCGCAATTTTGATATATTTTACTGAAATTCGGTCCATGAGTGTGTTTTGGCCCAGGAGTGAAACCAATTCTTAAATGGTTAAAATCGGACCATTTTTTTGACCACAGATGGAGAAAAAGTGCAATTCTGCACATATTTTACCGAAAATGCATACTGTGTTATATTTGGACATATTGATCCAGATCAAGCCATTTTTTGTAATTCTCGTATTTCATCTTTTAATTTAATCATATTAATTAAAGTAGTGTAGAGTAGTTTAAGAGTTGGCCCTGATCGATTATAAAGTTCTTATTTATTTTCGTATATTGATTACCTTGCCAAAACGATAAGAATATAACGGATTTAATGGTACAAAATTTAAGGACTGGTTCATACGGCGTCAATAGATCACGTGTAGCAAAGTAGAATAAATACAAGCCATATAAGGCCAATGAGACGGATATATTATAAATAACCGTTATATAAATGTAGCCACCATCAGCACTACAAAAGATTTCGAAAGAAATTTTAATAGAAATTTTATTAAAAAATGTTGTAGAGTTGCATATGTTGTTGTGAAGTAGGATTAAGTTTACCTCCAATCACCATCATGATAATGGCCGAATATTTGTAAGAATATTATAATAAATGCCATTAATGGTTTTACCAAGCAAAATTGTAATGTTGCTTGTTTACAAAAACGTAAAAAACCGATTGTATAGGTTTTACCCTTTAGGCAGCATGTGCCATATAAACAAGAGGTGCGTATAGGTTTGCCACGTATCTCCGACATAATATTACCTTCACCACCCAAATATTCATAACATAACGATAGAAAATTGTAAATGACAAAAGCTTCGTAACAATCTCGTACAGTAAAAAAATATACATAAACATTATCTGAATTGAAAAATAGTAAACTGATCCATGAATATGTGGCATAAATGGGTACAATGAATAAAATTCGTACAATCCAACGTTGCTCTTGAGGATTTGTATACCATCGTAAATGTTGATAAATCTGTTGACAGGTAAGAAAGAGAGCAGCCCAGACAAATATGCCAGCTAATATTTGGGCAGTTTTTGTTTGTAAAAATACACCATCACCAACATGACTGAGAGGATCTAATGCTGTCGTTGAAGAAGATGAGGAAGATGTCATTTGAGCGATTGGTTTCACCTGTACCATATAATTATTGGCTTTTGTTAATGTCTCTGTAGTATTTATCATTCCAGCTGATGTTGTTGATTCAATTGCAGCATTAATAATTCTTTTAGCAAATCCTTTTGCTGCTGTTATTGTATTTATCGTTGTTGTTGTTGTTGTTGTTGCTATGGCCTTTAATGACCCACTTAAACTACTATTTAAAGCGTTAAATGATGTATTAGTCATATTTCATAAGTGAAAGCATTGAAAAAGTAATTAGAATCTGTTAAAAAGCAAATGAAAGAATACAGACGAAAAAAATTTTCATTGATTTAAAATCTTAAATATCGATCATACAGATCTTATTTTATACTTAAATCAATAAATCTATTATAAGATTTTCTTATATCCCTTAAATTGTGACTGTAAACATACAGTTGGCACTTTCGTTTTCTGTTAAGTTGTCCGCTTGTTATGAAATTATTTTTAAAATAAAAATTCTCATGGAGTGGGAATTTCAAAAGTTTTCATATAATTGCAAGTAGAAATGTTAAGTCTTGTGACTTGAAAGGTATCACCAAAGTGAATTCAATCAAATTTTGAAATACCAGCTCATCGAGAAGAGGGACGCTTAAGGTGACCCTATATTACTTTTGGATGTCGCAATTGGTGGGTGATATAAAGGCGTAAATAAGTGTACTTTTAAACATAAATCCATAAAAAGACCACGCCCATACTGTGCAATAAGCTAATAAGAGGTCATTTCTAATCATTTACAAATTACAGCAGTTAGTCGACTGATAGAAATGCTTCCAGCTTATTTCAAACATTAAAACATCCAATTTTCCTTTTTTTGGGGTTTTTTTTTTTTTTATAAATTTCTTTACTCATAATTCAAGAGTTATGCAAATTTTTCATACTCTTTATCTCTATAAATTTAGATAATGTCTAGACAAAATTTAGTCGTAATAAATAAATATAATTTTTGCGCGCTTATCACATTTTGTCCATTTTCCGTTTCATATTTTTTTATTATTTTTTTTAATCAATCATAATATTAAATGCAATTTAATTTTCACCAAAAATAGTTTTAATTGGAAAATGCGTTTCATTCAAACTTACTTTCGAAGCAAATTAATCCGTTTTTTTTTTCTTTTTTCTTTTTGTTTTTTTATTGAGTTCTGCAACGACGTAGAAAATTTTTAATAATCTTAGGTCATATAAGAAACAAAAACAAAAAGTACAATACAAAAATTGCACTGAATTACACGCAAAACTCATAAGAAGCGAAATTTTCATTTGTCATCCTTTTCAGCTTTTAAGTTTCAATTTGATTTCAAATTTCAATTAAATATTAAATATTAAACAAATTAGTTTTGTTAGTTCATGTAACCAGCTTTTTTAGAAAACTGTCACTCGTGTTAAACGAGGTTTCACTATAGTACAATTGCAATTGTATTATTTGTTGTACCCGATTTACCAACCAACATTTTACTTTTATTATTATTATTATTATTATTTATTATTGTTGTTGTTGCTGCTGCCGTTGTTGTTTTTAAAATAATTAAGATTGTTTTTGTTTTTTGAATTTGCTTTTTGTCTTAATGTTTTCTGGTCATGGTCACTTAATAAGAATAGAAAAAAAAGAAGCAGAAAAAAAAAGAAGAAAGTAAAATAAAGTAAAAAGAGTCATGCACGTAATTTCCGTGTACGTCTTCCTTCTTTTCATCTATTTTTTTATGTATTCATTTCTTTTTATTTTTATTGTTTTGTTAATAGAAAGGCAAAAGGAAATGATAATATAAAAAGTAAAAGAATAAAATGGAATCGTAAAAATAATAGTTTTAAATAATTTTGCTTTAAGCAGTAAAAAATTTATACTTAAAAATTTGTTTGACCTTCAGAGAAAATTGTGTTACACATATCAAGAATGTTGACTGTTAAAAATCGCCAAATGAAATTAAATGAATGAAAACTAACTGAAACAATGATGCACTCTGAATTTTTTGAATCATCTATTAAAGGTACAGAATAAATTACCTTAAAATTATATTTTCTATTTTCGTTTTGTGTGTCTTCTTTGTTTTTTTACCTAAAACTTTGTTTTTTATTACATTTCGTTTAATTAAGTGTAGTAAAAGTAATCTTATCTTTTTTATGATGCCGGCGCTAATGCTTAGAAATATTTTAATTTTGTTAAAATGTTTGTTACATGCCAAATGAAAAATATCGATATTTTTGATATGCATCTTAAGACTCTAAAATGTTTTAGAAATCGGTCTTTCAATAAAATCGTTTATTCTTGGTATACTCTGACAAATTTAGCAGCCACGTTATTGGTATTTAAATATTGATTGACTTTGAAAATGGGCTTGAAAGAAGCTGTCTAGAGTTTTATGTAAACTCAGAATGAATTTATATTTTCTTAGATACAAATTTGCTACGTTCTGTTAAGAAATCCGGCAATACATAACCTAAAAAGTTTCAACTCTACATAGATGTAGTTTACATTCGAAAAACTGCATAAATTTCATGATGACTTATATTCATAGACGCATCTTATGTGATAGAAAAAGTACTAGAACCAGCACTGTCACCATTTGAGAGGCGGCCCAAAACATATAAATTTCTCCTTTTACTATTTTACTGCATATGAGAGAGAAAGAGAGTTGTTATACCCTTAAAGTATTTTCAAAACTAGTCTTTCTGATAGAGAATGCCTACCTTTGTCACAAAATCCCTAAAAAAGTTATTTAATAATAAACAAATAATAATAAGAATAGAAAATTAATAAGAATAGTAATAGAGAACGATTTAGAGAACTTTGACTCATCAGTTTTTTAATATTTTGGGGAAAGCAAACACAGATTTTTTTTCTTCATATTTCATCATTATTGTGATATCAATAACAAATGAACCATACTCCAATAGCAACAATAGTAACAGCAACAAAAACAATAGTAAAATAAAAATAAAATACAAACGCATATATCTAAAATAGCACATTTGATCATTTGTATGTATCAGCATTAATGGCAACAGCAATTTCGCAAAATAGTGGCAGCGCAATAACAACGAAAAACAACAAATTCAATGAAAATTACTTAAATTTTTTTTAGATAAGATTTAATTGGCCGAAGTAAATGAATTTTGTACAATGCTTTGCCACACTCAGAGAAAAATTCCAAAGCATTTCCGCAATGTAACTAAAAATTTGATGAATGTTATATTTAAAATGTAATTTGTCACATCTCCTCACAAATGTTATTGTGAATTTTAAAGTGAAATTGTAAATATTTGAAAGATACATTTTATAAATTTGATTAATTTTCTCACACATTTTTTCGCTCTAAATTTACGAATTCTCATTGTTTATACAAATAAACAGCTGCACATATCTTCTTTTTTTTGTTTTTAACTGAGACAAGACATTAAGAAGTGACTGTAAAGTGAAAGGAAGTAAGATTTTTTTTCAGTGTATATTTTTTTTATATAAAATCATTTTTTTCTCTTTCTCATAATTTATCTTTCAATTTTCTTATTTATATTGTACAGATATTTACACTTACCAACTAAATTATGCTTTTTTGTAAACAATTATATTTTCACTATTTCTTGCAGTAAACAAATTGTATAAATCAAAAATTAAATGTCTAAAATAAAAAAAAACACCTGCTAAAAAGGGGAAATTGCTAAAGCAAAAAAAAGTTATATACAAACAAATTGCCACACAATATTTTGTCTCTCTGATATTTTATGGGAATTCCTTTTTCTATTTAAATTACATTCATATTATCTTAGTTTGTTTTTTTTGTTTCTTTTCTTTGCATTTTATGTTCACATAACGTACCATTCAATGCAAGTTATTTGACTTTTAATTACATTGACATTTCGCCCTAATATCTTTTCTTTGTTGTATAATAATTTAGTTTTATATTTATTCTAAAAATACCATTTACTATTTTTGTAATTAAAATTATATAAATTTACACGTAAATGTATAAATATTAACAACAATTTCTTAAAATGAATATTTTCGATTATTAATTGTATATAATGTAAATTTCTTTATTTCTTTATAAGAGCGTGTACACGACAATGCAATTTAATTGATTTAGGAATGAGACAAAAACAAATACAGCATATGACAAGATAGCAACACAGGATAAACATAATGTTACGTTATGTCGAAAAATCAATATAATTTGAAATAACATGAAAATTCTTCCATAAATTACATGTAAATTATCAATTCTTTTAAACTTTTAAAATAGTTATGTAAAATTTAAAACTTTAATTATTATAAATAAATAAATTAATTATGATAAATAAAGAATAATTTTTATATTGCCATCCCAGTTTTCTGTGCTATATTTACAATTTTTTCTTACATACATAAATTGTTAAGTGAAGTTAGATGCTGTTCGCGTTATAATTCGACCGAAGGCACAGATATAGACTTCATTTTGCAAATATTATTAATGCACAGTAAGCATAAGAAAAGAAAGAAAAAATTAGTTACAATACAAAAAAAAGACTTCAATTATATTTAAAAAATATAAAACCAATTCGTTAAATATCGGTAAGTGTTAAGATCTGTAATAAATATGAATTGATCCAAACCAAAGAAGCCAACTCCTCGTTGTAACAATTACAATATATTTTATATATATATATATATTTTTTCTACTGATATCTTGTGCGTGTATATTATAAATGGATAAAAGGAAAAGAGTGCTATGATTTTATTTTTGTTGTTGCTTCTGTTTTGTATAATATGTCCTAATACGAAAAAATACAAAAGTATTCAAGAAAGAATTGAATATATAGCAAAGAAATGGATTTTTGATAATTGATAGAAGTTTTTGTGTAGCGTGCATGCATTTTATGAACTTTGCCTTTAGTTAGTTTAAGAATACGATTTTTCTTGTCGTATTTCTTTTTACTTATATATAAAGGATGAGTTTTCTATGCAGTGATGCCTTTTTGCTTTTTTTTCTTTGTTTAAATGAAACAATCGCATAAACAAACATGAATATTTTTGTTGTTGTTGTTGTTGCTGCTAAATGTATATAGCAAATATTAAGATTTTATATTTTTATCCATTATGTGAATAGCTAGCTTTGATTGTATGTGTATAAAAATAAATTGCTTTTTTTTTTTGTAAACATTTTGTTTTGTCAATGTCACATAATTTTCTTTGCCCCCTTTTTCATCCTTCTAATTTATTGGCCAAAATATTTTTTTTGTTATTGCGTGCCAGATTAATAGACGTCTTAACTATAAACAATGTATAACTTTTTATTGTTGCTGTGAATAAAAGTGTTTATAAATTCTAATTAAATTATGGATGAGCTGTGCTCTTTTGCTTTTTGTCTTTTTGTTTCTTTCTGTAAATGTAAATATAAAATGAAATGAAACACCTGCAGCACTTCTTTCCTGCCTAGACTGTAATAGTTTCATTACATTTACAGCTGAAATCTAAGACTATATATGTAAAATTCCTTTATCAATATATTTTTTTTTTGTTTCTAAAATATTTCATTATTCATTGTTGTGTCTTGTTTGAAATTCTGCGTTTGTTATTTGAAAAATTTTTTGTTAATTATTTCCCTTTCGTTTTGTTTGTTTTTTTCCTGTTTGTATGAAATAGTGTTTCTAATCAAAAAGTCTTGCTTATATATACATTTGTACATATTTATATATTTTTATATACGTATATATATGTATATATGTATATATGTATGTATGTATATATGTATGTATGTATATATGTATGTATGTATATGTATCATACATATATAGTTATATATTTTTTAAGTAATTTTACATATTGCAATAATAGTAGCGAATAAACATAGACACTACGCCCAGTTACATCTTATTCAACAAGGAAAAAGAAAAAGGAAAAAAAAGCACGAAAAACAAACAGCGATTTATTGGTGACAATAAGAAATCACTAATATAAATTTTATAGCAGGTGACCGTCTGGAAGTTGTTGTTGAAAAATTAAACCAAAAAAAAAAAAAAGAAAACAATTATAATAATTAAGAAACAGAAAGGAAGTGGCATAAAAGAGAGATAGATAAATAAAAACAAGCAAAATGACGTGGGAACCGCAAGCCGAAGGTTTACAACAAATTATAGCCATTTTGAAAGAATCACAATCACCAGATACGGCTACTCAAATGGCTGTTCATTTGGTAAGTAGCAGAAGTATGCAGTAAATGATTCATTCCTTAATTTTTGCAATATGTAATTATTGATAAATATTTTTCTTTCTATCCAATCCTTGGTGGCTTCATGGCTTAGAAATTGGAAGAGTTAAATCAATATCCTGATTTTAATAACTATTTAATATATGTGCTGACAAAATTGAAGACGGAAGATGAGCCGACACGTTCATTAAGTGGCCTAATTTTAAAGAATAATATACGCAATCATGGTGGAGCATTACGTCCAGAAATTGTCGAATACATTAAACATGAATGTTTACAAGCAATTGGCGATCCATCACCGTTAATACGTGCCACAGTTGGTATTTTAATTACAACAATTGCCAGCAATGGTGGCTTACACAATTGGCCACAATTGTTACCATCATTGTGCGATATGCTGGACTCACCCGATTATAATATTTGCGAGGGTGCATTTAGTGCATTACAAAAGATATGTGAAGATCATGCTGAAGTGCTAGATTCGGCCGCATTGAATCGTCCTTTGAATATTATGATACCGAAATTTATGCAATATTTCAGTCATACCGATCCGAAGATACGTTCACATGCCATTGCATGCATTAATCAATTCATTATAAATCGTTCACAGGCCTTAATGTTACATATTGATACATTTATAGAGAGTTTATTCAATTTATCATCGGATGATGATCATGAGGTGCGTAAAAATGTGTGCCATGGTTTGGTGATGCTATTGGAAGTACGTATGGACCGCTTGTTGCCACATATGCCACAAATTATTGAATATATGTTAATGCGTACTCAAGATACGGATGAAGGTGTTGCTCTAGAAGCATCTGAATTTTGGTTATCATTGGCAGAGCAAAATATATGCAAAGATGTTCTTACACCGTATTTACCACAATTGGCTCCAATATTGGTGCGTGGAATGCGCTATTCTGAAATCGATATTATATTATTGAAAGGTAATGTGGAAGAGGATGATATGGTGCCGGATCGTGAAGAGGATATAAGGCCACGTTTTCATAAATCTCGCACACATACACTTAAATCGGGTGAAGTTGGTAGCGGTGGCGGCGTATGCAGTAATGCCAATGATGGTGGAGGTGATGGCAGTGGCACAATCGGTGAAGAAGATTATGATTTTGATGATGATGGTTTGGATGATGATAATTCCTTGTCGGAATGGAATTTACGTAAATGTAGTGCTGCTGCTTTAGATGTATTGGCCAATGTATTTCGGGAAGATTGTCTGCCCATTATATTACCCATATTGAAAGATACTTTATTCCATCAAGAGTGGGTTATTAAAGAGAGTGGTGTCTTGGCATTGGGAGCTATTGCCGAAGGTTGCATGCAAGGCATGATACCACATTTACCCGAATTAATACCATACCTAATTAGTTGTTTGTCAGATAAGAAGGCCTTGGTACGTTCCATTACATGCTGGACTTTATCACGCTATGCCAATTGGGTTGTAAATCAACCACATGATCAGTACTTAAAACCACTTATGGAAGAATTGTTACAACGTATTTTAGATTCCAATAAGCGTGTTCAAGAGGCAGCATGTTCAGCATTCGCTACTTTGGAAGAGGAAGCCTGCACAGAATTGGTACCATATTTAGAATATATTCTGCAAACGTTAGTGTTTGCTTTTACAAAATATCAACATAAAAATCTACTTATACTGTATGACGCTGTTGGCACATTAGCTGATTCTGTTGGCCATCATTTAAATAAACCTCAATATATTGATATATTAATGCCACCATTAATTGCCAAATGGAATCTACTTAAAGATGATGACAAAGATTTATTCCCATTGTTAGAATGCTTATCAAGTATTGCTACAGCTTTACAATCTGGCTTTTTACCATATTGTGAACCCGTTTACAAACGTTGCATATCGCTAATTGAGCAAACCATTAATCAAGATATGGTACGTCGTTATTTAATCACCATATTTGTCATAATATTTCATAGATATTTGTTAATTATTTGTTATTGTTTTGTTTGTAATTGATGAAGGCTTGGAAACAAAATCCTGGCTTTGATCAACCTGACAAAGAACGCATGATTGTTGCTTTAGATTTATTATCTGGCTTAGCCGAAGGACTCGATGGTCATATAGAATCTTTAGTGGCTAATAGTAATATTATGCAACTATTATATCAATGTATGCAAGATGTATTACCAGAGGTAAGTATCAGGATAGCTTTTTCTATGTCAATATCTCAATGGTTCCATCTCTCTTTTTTTTAATGTATGATCTTTTATGAATTAGGTGCGTCAATCGTCGTTTGCTTTATTAGGTGATTTAACTAAAGCTTGTTTTCAGCATGTTCATCCATTTATGGCACAATTCTTTCCGATACTTGGACAAAATCTAAATCCAGATCATATTTCAGTTTGTAATAATGCAACCTGGGCAATTGGTGAAATCTGCATGAAATTAGGTAGAAATTTATTTTTCATATTAATTCAATTATGATTTATTTCATTTCATAAATGATTTATTTTAATTGGGAATTTAGGGGAAGAGACGAGACACTATATAAATCTTGTGTTAAAGGAATTAATAATCATTATAAATCGGCCAAATACACCAAAAACCCTTTTGGAAAATACTGGTATGTTGATGTCTAAATAATTATTCTATCACAAATGGATTATAATAATTGTGCATTTTCATTTTGATATTGATTTTGATTTTTTATTTCATTAAAGCCATAACTATTGGTCGTTTGGGTTATGTGTGTCCAATGGATGTAGCTCCATTTTTGCCTGATTTTGTACGACAATGGTATAATATTAATTTATTTTTTACACCTAACACAATCACTCGAATTGGAAGATACTTTTTTTTTGTTCCATCAACTTAAGGACCTCACGGACGTCTGTCCGTCTGTGCGCCTGTTCGTCTTTCTGAGGTCACTTTAGGTGCACTGCTTTGTTATCCAAGCGTAATATTTGAAATATAACAAGAAAAGGCTTTATGTAGAAGATTTTGTATTAGTCCAAGGATGGAGATGATTTAATGTTGAAGACAATTTTTACGTTCTACGTTCTCTTTGGATAAAATGAGTTTTTTTTTGTCAAAAAAAAGAAAAAATTTTACAATTCCGTTTAATAAGAAGAATAATATTTTGATATACTGCTGAAATCTAAGTTTGAACAACATGGCAATATTTTTTAGATCTTCTAATATATAACGATGTAATTAAATTTTTGAAAAAATCAATTTTCTTTACTTTCTTAAATTATTTAATTTAATATTGCATTGGGCCTTTGACTGTAACGTCATCTAAAAAAAGTATCTAAAAAAATTGAAAATACAAGTCAAAGAAATAGTTTCCCAAAATAGGCCGCTTTCACTAATTTGTTTCACACTATTTGCTTAATTCTTTCTCTTTTTAAAATTCTTTACATTTTTATCAAAATTGTTTATTAAAAATTAAAACACAAAAAAAAAACAGGTGCACCTCGTTACGTCATATAAGGGACAATGATGAAAAGGATTCAGCATTCCGTGGCATGTGTCATATGATAACTGTGAATCCGGCTGGTGTTGTACCCGATTTTATATTTTTTTGCGATGCTATTGCCTCCTGGGTTAATCCACCGCAAGATCTACATCAGATGATACAAAAGGTAAAAAAAAAATGCACAGAACTCTTGCTCTCTCCATCCAGCTGCATTTTTTTCTAATTCTCTTTTTATTTCAAAATAATTTTTATATAATAATTTATTAATATTGTTCAATTCTAATTAAAGATTTTACTTGGTTTCAAAACTCAAGTGGGTGATGAAAATTGGCGACGTTTTGTCGATCAATTTCCGCCAACATTATCGGAACGTTTAGTTGCCATGTACAGCATCTAAATGTAATTGCAAATTTAATTCAACAATAAATAATATTTTGGTAGTATATTGGTATCAGTAAAAAATATCAATGAAACAGAGAGATTTGTTGGAAAGAGAAAGAAAAGAAGAAAGCAAGAACAGCAATAATTGGCAAAACAAAAAAGAAAAAATTAAAAAAAAAAAGAAAGCAAGACACAATTTAATGATAAAAGTTCTAGCATATTTTACGGGGAGAATTAGAATTTAAAATAAGTAGAATGAATGAATGAAAAGAAAAAGCTGCTTTGTTGTAATATGAAAACAATCTCTGCAATTTTTTCCCAACTGTTTTTATATTGTTTTCTTTATGCACACAAAAACATACACCTACACAATTTTCTCTCCCTCTGTCACTTTTGCTCTCTGAGCAAAAGTGTCTTTATATTATTAATTACTTAAAAAAATCTGTGTGTTATAAGTCTCATGTAAGTTTGTATGTGAAAATGTAATTATAAACGAATAGAAAAAACTTGAAGTAAATGAATTACAAACCAAAAAAAAAAAATATAACAAAAAAAAGTGCAAGGTTTAAAAATAATGAAACAAACAAAAATATAACTAAAATGAAATAAGATAAATGAAATAAATTTCTTAAAAAAGTTTCTTTTATGAAACATTTTTATGGATCGCATCAATTCTCCATTTGTCCGTTCGTCCATCCGTTTATTTAATTAAATTAAAAATTTTTAACATTTAAGAAAGTCTAAAATGTTTGTTTTGCCTTATTTTGTTTTTGTTTTTTTTTTTTTTAATTTCCTTTTACCTTTTAAATTTTTTTGAATGTGAAAGTAACAGAAAAAATGAAAAATAGTACTAATGAGTCCTGCAAGGTTATCATTCAAAAAAATATATATAAAATAAAAGAAAAAATAGAGAAAATTAAGAAAAGGAAAAAATGAAAAAAAAAGGAAAAACAAGAAAAAAAAAGAAAAAAAAGAGAAGTAAACTTAAATAAGAGTATGACAAATGAATTAAGGTTAGAAGCCTTTCAACTATTTTATTCTCTATTAAAAATAATGCTACAAAGGTCAAAAACAAAAAGCAAAGCAAAACAAAACCAAAAAACGGAAAAAAAAGATATTGTGAACGATTTCAATTCTCAAAAAGTTCTATCGTTCCTTTTTGCTCCTACGTGGCTCCCCTTTCTGATTCCTCTATTGTCATCTTTTCCTTCCTCTCCTGATTTTTCTACATCTTTTGTTTTTGTTTTTCTTGTAATTTTTGTTATTATTTTTAAGTACAAGTACTTAAATGAATTCTTCTTTTTTCTTTTTTTTTTATTTTAAATTTTATTTTACTTTATTTTCATTAATGTAAGCAAAATATTAAGCAACAAAAACAAAAACCAAAAGAAAAGCGTTTAAGTTATTTAAAGAAATTGAATTAAATTAAAAAAAAACTAAAACAAACGTTAATATTTCGGGTCGGTTCGCGTAAGCACACGTCGTTTCGTTAACGGAATAAATGTATAAATAAATAATTATTATATAATTGATTTATAATACAAAAAAAAAATGCCAAATACAATAAAAAACAAAGAAATGCGAAAACAAAAATAACAAGAAAAAATAATAATAATGGCAACAACAATAACAACTATAATGATAAGAGTAACAATAATTTTGATAATATTTGTAAAAGCAGAGGAAGCGACCTTAGAGAGTTATTCGTTTCAATAATTAATTAATTCGATAAGAGCAAAACACATTTGAATTAGAAATTTGCAAAAATCTTTTGTAGACTTTTTTTTATTTTATCATGTTTAATCTTGTGAAAGGTCTCCGCATTTGGCTTCAAAAATACAGCCCAAGAAAAAATAAAAAAATAAAATTAAAAAGTTAAAAAATGATTTGTAAATCAATGTGAAAAAACAAAAGTACAAAATATCTATCGAATAAATTATAAGGTAAAAATTTCGACAACAATTAGTTTTAAAACTTTTTGATATCATCTCTCGAAGCATACGCCTCAAAATTAATTTTTAAATTATAAGACTAAACAATTGATTTTATAAAATAGATTCTATATAAAATATTTTTCTTTATTTGTAAAATTATTAAAAATTTGTTATGTTCTCAAATGGCATCTAAATTTTTTCATTTTTTAAATGTCAAAATTTCATTGTATTAAGAAATTTTACTCTTATGCTATTTTTTTTTTTTTTGATGATAAAATTCATCTTACATTTGTTTGGAGCATTATTTTAATACATTTCTAAGGCTTAAATTTTTTTGTACCGCAAAAATATGAAATAAAGAATATCTATTAATTCTTTGTACTCATTCTCCTTCACTTCCAACTTTTCTTTATTCTCCTCCATCTTCTTCTTTTGTATCAATTATATTATCTGCATTCTTATCATCCTTCAACTTTTCCATTTCCTACACATTCTTCTCACTTTTCTTTTGATCCTTATGCTCATTCTCAATCTTATCCTTCTTGTGATGATTCTTATGATCCTTTCACTTATATTGCACAATTATTCCTTAATAATTTATTAAAAAAAATATTTTAATACTGTTGTTGTTATTGTTGTTGTTGATATACTTCATTTTTTTTGTTTTTGTTCTATGAAAAGGCATTTTATTATAATAATGTAAATAAATAAATAAATAAATAAATAAAAAAATAATTATGTCGCGTTTCGGGTTTTTTAAACGGAATCAGTTTCGCGTTCGCGTTCGCGTTTATATTAAATCGTCGTTCGTTCGTAACAAATAAATTAATAAAATAAAATAAGTTTAAATCGTTTATTTTTATTATTATGTAGAAGATAAGAATAATAATTACATTTGTACATTTATTCATTCATATAAACATATATACGCACACTTGTATAAATAAATCCACACTTTTAGTTATTTACTTTTTATGATAAAAATATGAAGACTTTATGTAAATGTTTTTTAGGTTCATTCCTTTGTTGTGAATGCTTGCTTATTCTGTTTGCTTATTCTAGAAAATTTGACATTTTGAGTCGATTGAGAAATCGATTATGAACGATCTATGATATTTTATATTATACTTCATCCATCTATACTCAAAAAAATTTCTACTAAAATTTTATACATTTAATTTGGATCACAAATCAATGGTCTTAAACAATCATTTTAAAACGATTAATCCGTTGCGGTATAATAAGTCCAGGGTCCATCTTAACATTTTGTAACAATTTTAGAAATGCTTTTGAACTTTACGACAAGTTCTTGATTCAATGTGAAAAGTTAGTCCAAGTTCAAGTTAGTTAGTGGTTTTTTCAAGTTTAAAATACATCTCAAATTTTTGGTGCAAAAAGTCATTTTGAATCGCTTTAAGCGCTATGATAAAAATTTATTTAGACGTAGTTTTGTGAATTAAGTTATATGAAACGCGTATCCGTGTAATAGAAATCTATACACATTTGATATTTACCTCAAGTTCCTGCCTCAGTATAGAAAATGATTTTCTGCATTTCGCTTTTAGAATTCTTGCCCAAGTCTTCAGTCAATTTTAAAAATTATTCTAAAATTTCCATTTCGTCCAATTTGTTAAATCGGTGCGCATGATAAAAGTCTATCTGTATTTTAGGCTTAGCCCTTCTTAAGTTCTTCTGGATTCTTCATTTCATACATTCTAACTTAATAATGTAGATTTTGATTCAATCAATCAATTTTTATTTCAAAATCATTTTCAAATTCATTTTCAAAATTATGTTTTCCTTTTAAATATCTCTATTTTATTGCGCCTCATTCCTTTAAAAGCGTAGTAATAATTTCTTAGAATTTTTTTTTTCATTAATTTTTCATATACCCATTTTATAATATTTTCATTTCTTCTCTGTGTTACATTTTCTAGAAAAATTATGCCAAATTTTTCTTATTTTCCTATTATTATTAAAAAAAAAAAAAAAAAAAAAAAAAAAAAAAAAGAAGAAAATTCAATAAAATCATTATCAAGCCAAAACTGTATTCCGTAGTATAAATTTTTTTTCCAAAAGGAAAAAGCAAAAGAGCAAAAATTAAAAAAAAATTAATGAAATTAATTAAATTAAAGACAAAACTAAAAAAAATTAACAAACTTACGATAAGTAAATTCACTCCAATTAATTTCCAAATGGGAAACTTCACTGGTATTACAGGCATTTTGTTTAATTAGCTTTGGGACTATTTACTTTGAATTTTTTTTATACTTGCATATAATTTTATTAAAGTCTCGATATTTATTAATTCATATTCATATTTGTATGTATAAAAATGAGAGTTTTTTAAAAATGAATGACTTGATATTAATGAGCATGGCATGCCAACTCGTTTCATAAGTTCAGGGCATAACATCCTAAACACAAAATCGGATTTATAGTGTTAAAAATTTATATATATATAAAAAAAAAAAAAAGAAGAAAACAAGAAGACAAAAAAATAATCGTGCCCAGCGAACTTTTTGAACAATCTTTTATATATAAAAATATCTCATGATGATAAGATTGATTGATGATTAAAAATTAGGACTGTGAGAACAAAAAGTGAATTCAAAATAAAATCAGTTTATCATTCAGAAAATTTCCTTTAATCTAATCTAATTATTATTAATCTAAGTTTATTTTATTTATATATAACGTATATTTAATACAATTATATTAGCTCTATATACATGGAAACAAAAGACTTACACATTTTATATTTATATGGTAAGTTAATTTTTAAAATTTCAATTAACAGAAGACATGAAAAAAAGAGAAAATCAATCATTAAATGAGAAATGTAATTAAAAAAAACTTGTATATATAAATTTTAAAATTGAAATAAATTTAAAAATATTTACACTCAAAAAAAGAATAAGAAAAACAATAAAAGAAATTAAATAAATTACTAATTAAGATAATAAATAAATAAAAGAAATATATTTTAAATTAAAAAAAAATTTTTTTAACAAATAGTTTAAAATGCGCAAGGGGGAAGAGGAAACTAATTTAAATTAAATATAAAGTAATTCATTTTTTGTAACATAAATGTAATATAATTAAATAAATAAATAAAACTAAAACGGGTAAATTCGGTTCGCATCTTAAAATGGGCCTTCGCCCCCGGGCCCCAAATCAATAAATAAATAAATAAACGTCGCGTTGTAAATATATTTCTACATACAAAAAAGAAAAACGAAAAAATTCAAAGAAGATTCCAAGAAAAACTTAAAAATAAAACGATTTAATAAAAAAGAAGCCCCATTGAAAAAAAAATTAATCGTGATTTCGTAAGTACCTAAAACCAAATTCATCGCGGAATTTGGTTCGCGTTCGCGTCTATCTCGGGTGATTTATTTATTATTACATTTTATTTTAGTTGATTTACGATTATAATTATTATTATTATTATTATTATTATTTGTTTGTTTGTTTGTTTAATTTTTCTTCTTTTAAATTAAAAATTTTTAGATTTAATTATTTATTTTGTTTTTCTCTTATGTTACTTTTTTAACTCTGTCTCTCTCTCCCCTCCCTGCTCCTTTTATAAAATTTCCTCTTTACATAATTCCAGAAATTCTGTATATTTTTTTATTACATATACAAAAATAATTAAAATAAAAGTAAAATTAAATACACTAAATAATATTAAAGTAAAGTAAATAAGAAAAAAATGCAAGTAAAAGTAACGAAGAAAACTTTAAAAAATTTTTCAAAAAAAGGGAATGTATAATTATTTTCATATAAAATTATATTTATAAGAAAAATAATAGCAATAACAAAATAAGAAGAAGAAGAAGAAGAAGAAGAAAATTAAAGCAACAATTACAATAGCAGTAATATAAAATGAATAAATATAAAATTAATATTAAAATAATAGTGAAATATTTGAATTTCTTTTTCTTTTTATATTCATTTCCAAATCAAAATCAACTCAACTGAATAAAAATGCATGCACTTTAGAATTTTAAGTTGTAAATATTTAATTGTATATTGACTTTTTCAATTATAAGAATTTTGAATTTGAATTTTCGCTTAAATTGAATTAAACAATTTTTCTTCTTCCATTAAATTCATTTTCAAAAATGAAAAATGAAAAAATGCTTCCTATTTCCAGTGAGAGAAAGATATACTTTTGATTTATAAGATCAAATTATTATGAAATGCAAAAGAATTGTTCCAGAGTCTATCTGCATCTGTTTGTGATGAATTAATATTTAGCTTTTAAATATTTTAAGAAAAAAATTTTGAGAGGAGAAAATTGAAGTATGGATTAAGGATAGTGGAGTACAATCGATCATCAGTTAATCATTCAAAAAAATACACATAAAATGTACAATATTTCAATTGATGCTAAATCTGAAAGGGCTTGAGATAATTTTATCTTTTTCTAAACCGATCGATTTGGTAGATTTTTTTGCATTTGCATGCTTGATTGTCTGGATGGATTTACCAAGATTACCATGAAATAAAATATACAATTTTAGATACATTTTTTTGATAGTACAACAATTCGAAAGAACCTTCCTTTGTATGTACGGAAATTTTGATATACAAAATTTCGATTTTTTTTTTTTAAATTTCTTTCATTTCAAAGAATTTGCAAAAATTGCTATTAATAATTTCCAATTACTTCTTAGAGCTTATCTTGAAACACATTGAACATTTTCTAAATTGTACTTTTGTAATAGGCTATTTACTTATTTGGCCTTTATAGTCTGAGGTCTAATGAACGTCTAATAATTCTGCCAAATTTGAAATGTATATTTTAATATTTTCCATTTACATGATATTTAAAAATATCTGAAGCAAGTAAATTGATGAATAGATAGACAAAAATAAATTGAACTAAATAAGTTAGGTTAGGTAAGTTCAGTTCTGGTTGATGGGAATTTAACATATAAAATGAAAATTATTAATTACAATTTTTGAGTAGATAAGAACAAAGAAATAAAAAACCCCCAACAATAAAATTAATTAGTGACAAAACACTAATTAGATAATTAATTATCTTTCTTAAATCAAGTTTTAATTTTATTTTGTATTAAAAGATATAAAAAATTAGTTCATCGCATATATTTTTAAGGTATCACATAAATTCCATATAACGTTAATTTAATATTCCTTTTCTTTTGTTTTTATTATTTGTATTTTTATTTTAATTTTAATTTATTGTAGAATTCGTATTAAACCAAAATAAATAAAAAGAAATCCGATGAAATATAATTATGTAATGGCTAAATTATTCAATTATTTAATGGAATGGAGTTTCTAAATCTTCGGGCCGTAACGTTAGTTGCGCCCTGATTTACATAGGACCTTTTCCATTTTCTAAAAGAACAAAATTTAGTTTTAGTAGTAAAATCACAAGAAAATAAAATTCTCATAATTTTTTTCTTACAAGTTTTTTACAATTCTCCAAAATTCTCCAAAATTCTCCAAAATTCGCATATTTTGCATTACAATCAACTTAAGCAGCAGTAGTTTATTGGATTTATTTGTTCAAAATTTTTCTCAAACTCATTCATGCAATACTTTCAGACTTGAAAAGTTGTAGGCAGTAGCCAAACGGATCTTGATATTTATGTGATAGAGAATATTACCTGGTATTAATGGTTCCATTGGCACGTACGTAGAACTTTATTTGTGCTTAGATATATTTATTTATATCAATTCTAAAATGCATAGTTTTTTAAGCAAATTTTTTGAGCAAATAATTTCAAATACCTGACATTTTTTATGTAATAATAATGATTTCGAATATCGAGCTTCTGGGCTCCAGATTTTCATTCCATGATCCATTTTATAAAGTATTCCCTTTCATATATTTTCTAGCTGGTAACGGACTATTCAGTAACTTCGACATGTCTAAATGGTTTAAAAATTCATACTAATTCAACTATACAATTCTCATAAATATCGTTTTTAGGACTGGCTATTTTTTTAAATTTTCGTCGCTAATTTTTACATTTATTTATAGTAAAATTTATTACTAAATTTAACTCTACTTTACTGATTGTTTAATTCAGTTCAGACCATTTAAATCCTTAATTGAACAAGGATTTAAAACACGAAACAGATTATTCAATAAGTTGACAAAATGTAAATGAAATTTATCTATTTTTAGTTATAAAAATTCGTGAATTTATTGAACAACTTACTGCAAATATTTATTACGATATTTATACTCTACAACACTTGTGGTTTTGGGGTATTATGAATTTGAGCGAATGCGTATAGAAAGAGTTGAGATAGAGCAAACCAATTAGAATCACTTCCTGATACCTTTTAAGAATGCGTGCGTGCCTGCGTCTGTTTGTCTATCTGTCCGTCTGCCCATATAAATTTGTTATCAAAATACCAGGTGTAATTTTCAAGTTATTTGAATGAAATTTGGTATGCAGGTGTGGATTAGTTCAAATACTCCCAGTAGTAAATTTGCTTAAGATCAACTTATTAATACAACCACGCCTCATACAACGATGTATTTTGCAAGGGGTTTTTATGTGGAAAAAATAAAAATAACAATTCTATGTTCTTTTGTATCTTTATAAAAATACAGTGTAGGGTATGTAATAGTCGATTTCAACTAACTATAATGTTTATACGTGCTCCTTTTTGTTTTTCTCTCTCTCAATTTCACATTGATTCATATTACTTAAATATTAGAATGCGCCCAAAAGCATATAAATTCTTCATGTTTATGAAAAATATTGTTACTCTACAACAACAAATATATATGTATATATACATATATACAATTAAAACAATAACAACCAATAAAGCAAAATAAAAATATTTGAAAACAAACATAAACAGTAGAAAAAAATAACGTTAATATTCAATAAAAATCAATAAAATATTTTTCAGCGTACATTTAACTATTCGCCTATATATGTATGTTTATATGTATTTGTATTGGTATATGTGTGTATGAAGGTATACACAATACTCACATTGATCCAATTTTAAAAATGTTACACTTTTTCTTTTTTTTGACTTTGCTTTCTCGATTTCAGTTTATATAGTTATTCAATATATTTGTGAGAATATGTGTAACGATTGCTAGCGATATTTCTACCTTACACCTCCTTTAGCATATATCAACCATTACTCAAATGATGTTGTAGAATTTCCGAAAGAAAATCTGGAGAATATTTCAGTTGTTTGATTAAATTTGTTAAGCAGACTTTTTTAGTTTAGAAAAGAGAATTGTATGAAAACTATATAAATTTGGACGATAATTAATAGAATGCTAGTTTTTATTACATAAGATTTCTTGTGATTAATTAGCTAAGTCCATTTTTTTGAATTAACAATCTCATAAGAGAAACTAAATCTTTGTCTACTAAAGTAGGCAACGTGAAGTAGAGAAGTAAAGTAGTGAAGAAAATCATTCAAATAAAATATCATTAACTTGCCTAATAATGCGCCCATGAAGTATATAAAATGGGTTACCATATTTTTCGAAATCTTATCTAATTTGTTTAAGATCAATAAGTTCAAATTTTATGATTGATATGTTTTGAAGTATTTAACAGTCGTCTTTCATCGACTTTTGCATTTCATCAATATTTTAGAACTTGCTATTACGAGAGGTAGATGGAGACATACAAGCTTCTAAATGTAAGCGCTACGTACCTACCTAATTCATTGCTATGTCGATATGTGTGCTGAATAGTTTAATGGAAAAATAATTGTCACAATTAGTTACTCAATCAGTCAAAAATTCTATAACTATCTAAACCTGTCAGAATCTAGGGACTATATAAATATATAAATATGTGATATATAAAATTACTGGGCTTTCAAAAAATTTTATTACCAAATTTTATTTTATGCAAATTATTTTTATACACTAAATCATAAAATAGTGATCTACAAAAAAATTTATTCAAAAATCTAGGTTCCAAAGTTTTCTAAAGCCTTGGTAAATCATAATTTTAGAAAAAATTATTGTTAAAATTATAAATTATAAATTTTGGATTTTGTTTTAAAAAAATTTTGACCTATACTTTTAATATACGCATTTAAGCATCTAGATGGATAGTCGGATGTTTAGAAAATGTTACTGTATGAAGAACCAGTAAAAAAATTTATAAAATTAGGTTGAGATCAAATCTTAAATACCCACTCATCCCTCAGGCATTTTTTGGTAATTTATTGCATAGATAGATAATTTGAACTTGTATAATTTCGGGTAAGCGTAATCAATTTGCATGATTCTTATAGAACCTTAATATTTCTGGAAATAATCGGCTTTTTATCTGTTTCAGTTTTCAAGTTATGATCGAAAGTTTTGCTTTGAAAAAACAAAAGTGTTCTCCATTTTAAGTTGTATTGTAGGTGTGTCCTTTGATCAAATTGTCCTATTTTCAATTTCAAGCAATGTGCTTCAAATTTGATATCGATTTCTCTTTCTTTGCGCTTATGAAAATTTTTACCACACACGACCGGATGGACACGCAGACAGACATGCCTAAATTGATTCAAAATTTGATGCTTATCAAGAATATAAATACTTCGCAAAGTCTTCGTTGTTTCCTTTTGGATTTTTTAAACATAATGACAAAATGCATATACCAACATTTTCTGGGTGCTGGATATAAAACACCTACGTCCTTCTTCTTCTTCTTCTTCTTCTAGATATTATTAAACATTCTGTTATTTAAGTTTACCAGCACCACAAGGAATGAGAGAGTACACAATTTTCTATCAAAATATTAATAAAAATAAAAATGAAAAAAAAGGATAAAGAAAAATAGGAAAAAAAGTCATCACTAAAATTTTTTATGCGGCCCATAATAGAATTGAAAAAATCCAAGAGAAAAAAAGGTATTTGGTCGATTAGATTTTTTTCTCCATGCATTAATTAATAAAAACTTTTTGTAAAAACTCCATAAAATAAAATCCAGCAGACAAAAAATAGTAATGTTGAAAAATGACAAGAAAAAAAAAGAATAAATGTAATAAAAAGTTTTGAGAAAAAAAATTTGCATGCAATTTATAAAGAAAAAAAATAAATAAATAAGTAAAAAAATATAAATTTTATTGTTTAATGACAAATACAAAACAAAATATTAATGTTGATAACAATGATTATGATGATAATGATAATGATAGTGTTAATGATGACCATGATGACTCAAACTTAAACCTCAATGAACGATGTAAATTTTTACATGGCCATTGAAATTTGCTCTAACAAATAAAATTTTAACTTTTTTCTTTCTGTTTTTGGTTTTTTGTTATTGTTGTTCATTGAAGCAATTATTTAGTGTTAAATATCCTTAAACTATGGAATGTTTATAAAAATATTTTTACACATACACACAAACACACACATACATACATACATACATTCTTTTATCCACATTTTATTATCAAAGCATATACACAAATAATTTACAATCGTTATAAATATTCTCATAATTCGTTGTGGCATCGTTTTACGAGGCTTGTTCTTGCTTTTATTATTATTATTATTATTCTAATATCATAATGATTCAAACATTATGTTATTCATAAATATATGATTACATATATAAAAATGTGAAAGTATATGTATTAGGTTTATTCAATAAGTTCATGGCTTCAATATTAAATGGAAATAATTAATTGCTTGGAAAATCTAAAACAAATAAGAAGAGCACATGCTGCGAGTTTTGTTTGAGATAATTAAATGAGAATATTGAACAAAGCATAAGTGATGTTGGAAGTTTCATTTATTAGAGCATTCGCCTTGCACTCTATTTGTTACTGCGTAGTTTAAAATCATTAAGATAATTTGCTGAAATTTAGAAACTAGCAACATAACGGAACGTAACGGAAAATTGTGGAACAATATTTAGAGTATTCTGCCATCTAAACATTCCTAAAGATAGAAATTTATATTAATGCTTTTTACTTTTTATAGAGAAAAAATTTCAAACATATCGATAATTTTTTTGCCTTTTTGAAATCATATTCAAGGAAAAGTCTTTGTTACTTGTCCTTAATTGATCCACTTTAATTATTTTAGATGGCGTGTTGCAATAATTTGACTTGTTTGTTTTTCTTACTGGAAATGTAGAGTAAAATAATTTGAATAACTGTTTATGTTTACATTACATTACGTTACGTTACGTAAAGTAACGTAATGTTGATGTTTAGATATTTAAAATAATGAAGTATTAAATAATCGATAAGTAGAACAAATAGACGATATTGACGAACTATTGAATACCTTACAAAATTTCAGCATAAAATTGACTGATATTAATTATCTAAAAATATCGACTTTTGAAAAATACAAAATCAAAATCGGCTGTTTTATTGGATTGATTATATAAAATGGATCGATTTGATTTACATTTTTGCTCGCCAAAATACTTTTAAATGAAAAAAATGTCCAAAAAATGTAAATATTTTCCCTAACTCTTGTATAATTACTTCAACTTGAAAATATTTCAATTTCGATTATTCTTAACAAAGTTTTTCAGATGCATAGAAAGCGATTTTTAAATTAGGTTCCTGTCTAAATTTACCTTAAAATATTTTGAAAATTGTAATCTAAACAGATATCAGATGGTTAAACAAACGAATGGCCAAGTTAATTTGATCTAGGTAATGATTATTATTCGATCGGTATAATAAAAAATGGAGCTGTCCACACAAAGTATATTAATTAATTCATCATTTAGAGAGAACTACCAAAGTAATAAAATTCTTAGATAGATAAATAAATTAGGCATCTGGGCGTGGTGAACAGATAAAAAGAAATTTATTCAAAATTCAACGAGAGGTTGGGCATATATTCAGTTTGTCATTATGCTTGTAACACCCAAAAATGAAGCGGCGTGGATCCTATAAAGTATATGCATTCTTGAAAGGATTCAGACATGTCTGCCTGTCTATCCGTCTATTCGTATGTTGTTATTACTTTCTCGATCGCAAGAAAAAAAATATCAAGCTAGCATTTGGTAAAACCATTGAAAGTTCTTGTAGGCCGGTTACTATTGAAAATGGGCAAAATCGATCTAAGGACCGATTGCACTCATAGTGCAACGTAAAGTGAGAACATCTCACTTTCGGATTTTATGTTCATTATCTGCAAACAGCAAAAGATAGAAAGCTCAAATTTTGTACAATATTTCTATGTACTACTGAAAAATTGAAGCAGTCCCTGAATCGTAATATCATAGTGTTTGAATGATAAGTATGCAAGATTTGACTCTACCCAAATATATTTTTTTTTATTTTTTCAATTTTATTTTGAATAACATAAATATTTTTATACTCAATAAATATGATTTTAGATGACAATTTATAAAGCTTCTGCTTCTTATTTAATAAATCGGTTTCTATTGTATTTATTGCCAAATCAATGACAATGGCATTAATAGTTACGTTTGTCACGTTTTACAAATGTAAACTAATAACAAAAAAAAAAAATGGGATTTCTTTCATTTTTCAGTTTTTTTATTTTATTTTAATTGATAAGAAGAAAACTCATTGAAGTAAAAAGTAGGCCTCTATTGTGCTTCTTACTTTTTATTCATTTTTATTCATTTTTTCTTCATTTCTGTTTTGATTTCTGTTTTCTATTTATTTGTCAACGTTTGGAGAATGTTTGATTTTCGATGCATGCACGAAAAGTAGACGATAAACAAAATATTCAAATGACTACTTGTCAATTATTAAGAACCCTCTGCCATGCTTTACATTCTGAACAATTCAAACAAAACTGGAAGAATTCTTGTTGATTTAGTTTTTCACACAAAATTTATATAACAAATTGAAATTTTCCGTTCAATTTTTGCAATTTTTGCAATTTTTGCAATTGCAATTGATTCATTTTTTAAGAATTTGCAAACTTTAAATTTTGAAGAGATTTATTCATATAAAAATCATATTGTCCAATTGATTTCCTTTTAGTTTTACGGCTTAAATATGATGCAGAATTATATTAAGTGAATATAGAAAGGCTTAAATAAATATTGATTATATGAAATCACTTTAACTTAATTTTGGTAGAAGAATTTTGAAAAATGTGCTTGCTACAGGCATTCCCATAAACTTAATGCTCCTTTTTACCACAAATGATATTTAGAGTATTCAAAATGTATACATGCAACAATAAAACAACAAAACAAACAATAGCAACAACAACAACAACATTCGAATCAACAAGATATTTAACTAGTAAAAGTTAATGAACATTAGCAAACATAATTTTCATACTTCATACTACGAATGGATTAGTAATGCTTTCTGAAATAGTCAAAATGTAATGCGTATAAGAATCATTGACCCATACACACAATACGTTTGGCTGACTGGCCACGTTTATAGAAAAGAGTTATACAAGCGTTTAGTTTGGAATAGTAAAAATGTAAAAGCATAAGTAATAAAAGAACAAAAAGCAAAAAAAAGAAATAACAAAAATCAAATAAAATAATTAAGAAAGTTTTATAAGGCTGTAATAAAATTTTGAATAACCACCAAGCAAATATATCTTCAGAAAATATTTGCAATAAATTTTTATTTAAAATAAAATTCCTCAAAGATTATTTGCAGAAAATATAATTTACACTTCAGTTTTATGTAGTTTTATAAGATCCATCTGGTTATGAATGGGAAATAATTATTAATTTGAATTAAAGTAACAATTTAAGCTTAAAAATTGCTTCATGAAGATCTTGCCGCCAAAAAGATGGGGAAAAATTTGTTGGGCATACTCTTATCTATTTGATTTAAAGAAGGGATCTAATAATTCAAAGAATATGCCAGCAAAATAAATAAGTTCTTTAAAATACTTAGAGTTGCATGAGCAAATAGTGAAGCGATTTTACCCCGTTCCATATGGCTAATATCCAGCCATGTTGGCTATATGATTTCAAAATTTCAAACTGCTAGAAATATATATATATATATATATATATATATATAGTAAAATATATCAAACGACATAAAACTGTTTTAAATTTTGCAAACGTTTTGTAATGAAATGAGTGTATCGATGCCAGAAATGTTTGATGTTTATACAAAAAATAGAAGCCTATCTAAATATTTATATTGCCATATGTCTTTACATATTTACATATAAATATGTACATATATATATATATATATATATATATATATATATATATATATATATATTTATCCATATATTGTTACTGTTATTGTTACTTACTGGTTCATAATGTTTAACTCTCATTTAGTTATGTTTATATGAAAAGCATATAAAACGAAAGGATAAAAATATTTTCCTCTTACTTTTATTATACGCTATATTTTATGTACACACACACACACACACACACATATATATATATATATATATATATATATATATATCTAGCAGTTTGAAATTTTGAAATCATATATATATATATATATATATATATATATATATGGAAAATAACATTTCTGGTCATACATATTATTATTATTTTAATGTGTGTTCATTATGATTTATGTTTATTGCTTCGAGTATGAGCACAAAGTGAGTGCGAGTCCACAAGGAAGTTATTAAATGAAAACTTGCCTTTGCCTTGATTTTCTATACTCATTTTATTTATATATACATTTACTTATATGCTTATGATTATCTTAATGATCATTACATTTAATATAATTATTAGTATTCTTGGTCTTTTACTTATGATATTTTGATTTCGATTTCTGTTTATAAATTTTCTATTTTTCTTTTGTTTTTTTCTTTTTTTTTTTGGTTCATTGAACACTTTTATCATTATTACAGCTTTCTAGAAATTTTCTGGCCTACTGGTTATAAGTTTTCTTTAAAAAAACAAAAACAAAAAAACACAAATGCAATAACAATACAAAACCGAAATTTATATTTGATTTGAGGTCAAATTTGAAATAGCCATTGATTTTCAAAACTTCTAATTTATACAAAATAAATTTTAGTATTTTCTCATTTTTAATGCTTCAAATTTTTATGTTAATGCATTTAAATATCGTAAATATAAAATAATTTTTATTTTATATTTCTTATAACTTAAGAAAGAATTCTCATCAAAATTCTTTCGAAATTTTTAAATACTAAATTTAGACGACTTGTAAAAGATTTAGTTTTTTATTAACAAAATACAGAAATTTTTCCATTTTGATTGTAAAAAGAGAGGCCGAAGACATGTCTACCTATTTATTTAGTGTGAGTGGGCGTGTCCTTCAATTTTTTCTGCTTATCTTCAATTATATAAAAGAAACAAAAAAGAAGAAAAGCTGGAGGGTGCTTTATCACCACCTGAATATTTAGACACCAAAAGTGCTTATAAAATTAAAAGTTACTTTTAATTTCTGCTATTTGAAAATGTTTTAATAAAATGACAGTTTTTTTTGCCAGAGAACTTTTTATGTGCTTTGAAATCATGCGAAATTGAGAAGCGGAAAGAATCGTAAACTTAAAGTTTTCTACGTTTAGAATTAGAATTAGAAGTACAATTTGACAGAGGTCTATTTCTTTCAGTTTTTAGGACATTTGCCACTTTAAATTTGATAAAAATAACGAAATCTTGGACTACATGAAATTAAATAATTTAGGCGGAAAGAATGGTAAACTCAATTAAAAGTTTTCTACGTCTAGAACTAGAATTAGAAGTAGAATTTGGCACAGATCTATTTCTTTTAGATTTTAGAACTTTTGCTCTTTCACATTTCATAATAATAACGAAATCATGGACTCATTAAAGAAAATGAAAAAACTTATCGGTTGTCCAAAACTTGGCATGCGAAAATTTGAATTTTTCAACTCGCAAAAACTTAAAGCAAATAGGTTTTAGGTTTCAGGTTTGTGTTCAGGTATGCCTCTAATTGCATAAAGGCATTGGTTAAATTATATTGCCCAAATATATAGGAAGATGAAAACGAGAAGAGTCCATCTAGTTGTTGACCACCTCTGTTCCTGGTGCTTGTATTTCTGCTATGGCTGTTCTTATTCTTATTATTATGCTTTGTTATATAACCACAAAGATTATCCTAAATTTTAAAATCGTCTCGCCTCATCTCACCTCTTTCGACTCATCTCATCTTCTTTTATTGATAATAATGATTTTATTTACTTATTTATTTACTTTTCAATTTCATTATGATTATTATGTGAACACTTGTAGACTCACATCAAACTGGATAAGTTAGAAGCAAATCTATTGTGATATAAAATAAAATCTAATTAAATTAGACAATTTGTATGTATAAATAAATGAGAATAATTGTTATATCAAGTAGTTATATCAAGTGAAACAATAATTATGAATGAAGACAATTTTTTTACTGTCATGCGATAATATTTTTCAATATTTATAACAATTTCTATACAATTTACCAGCTTATTCAATTTCATGAAATCCCTTGAATATGTTTGGGAATATCAATAGGCAAATTTTGAGTTTAAGTTAGACGACTTATTGAGGACGACCCAAGAATTTTGTGATAAAATAAATTTCAATTGACTTTGATTGATATTAAAGTTAATGTCAAAATTTTAGAAAAAAATTTGATGGGCTCTTAAAAATAAGGCTCATATATTTTTTTAGACATTGATATTAAAGCGCATTAAAAATAAAACTTTTTAAAGAAGTTTAGAAAAGGGCGTACAAAGAATGCTGCTACTTGGAAAATCTAGCTCTAATTAAATTTTCATAAATGTGATTGAAGAAATTTTCGTATCCAAAACCAAGGGAAAGCAGTTTTCCTTATTCTATATATTTAAAGAGCATGGCATTTACGTTCAACACATATTTAGTTGTTGATTTATTCGGTAGCATATGCATCATCATACGCACAAAGTTTACTTAGCAGATCAGCTTAATTGATGCTTGGAGATAATAGTTTGAAAAATTGAACGTGCTATGAATTGCTACTTCATCTACCATGTAAATTAAGATTTCATTTCTAAAATCGAACTCATTGAAGTTTTTAAGCTAAAAAAATTTTAGATTAAGAAAAATATCATGGGAAGTTATGTTTATACTAATAAATTCTGACTGAAAACTTTTACATTCAGATAATGTTATTCACATGATGTTATATTAATCGAAATAATTTCTAAATAATTTGTATAGATTATTCGTTTGCTTAGAATACTTTTAAATAAAATAGAGACATTGAAAATGAAATAGCTGTAAAATGCATTCTATTGTGTGAGTTACCTCACACAATAGATAGACAGTGCAGACAATTATAAATTAATATATGATGGCTTGAGTTGATCATCATTATAATCATTATAATCATCATTATGATCATACCTTTCTAGGTTTGTTTTTTTGATTCTTTCTCATCACTGTTACCAACATGAAATATAAACATACTTATAACGTATGATTATTAAGCATATAAACAAATAAGTAAAATATGCATCATCAGTTTGTCTATACAACAACAACAATAACAATAGAAACATTTAATGTGTTTTCATAATGAGAGACTGAAAGAATGAAAGATTAAAGGCAGCCAAACTATAGACACGTTCGCATACTCATTTTAGAAAAAATTTCGTTTAGTTTAGTTTGGTTTAGTTTGGTTTAGTTTGATTTAGTTAAGAAATTGTGCAGAATTTATAAAAGTAAAGAAGGAATCTGGTAGGATGCTATTTGATAAATTGTTGCTATTGTTAATGATATTACTATTGCTATTGCTTATTACTTATTGCTTGTTTACTTGTTGAGCGATACTTCTCCTTGTTGCCTGTTGTTCTGTTTTTCTTCTTATTTTTTCATTTTTCATTTATTTATTTATATATTTTTGTGCAATGCCTTTGCCATTTCTTCGATCTTGTTTCTTAAATGTTATACCAATGAAATCTGCCCACTTTATTCTGTATATTTCATCTACCATAATAAATGAAAAAAAAAAAAATAAAATAAAATAAAAGAGAAGACAGACGGACCGACAGACTGGTAACTGGCCAAGCTAGCTTTGCATTGTGAATCTGTTTGCGTCGGATTTTTGTGCTCCTGCTTATTTATTTATTTAATTTTGTGTTTTTCTTTAATCTTTTTATTCTTAGTATTGTTGCTGCTGCTGCTGCTGCTATTATTATTATTATTATTATTATTATTATTATTATTGTTGTTGTTGTTGTTTGTTGTTGTGTTTTTTGCTATTGTTGTTAGTCGCTAAATTTGTCTTCACTGGCATTGATCTTCACATGCGACTTCTTCATATTACAAATGCATTTTTATTGTATACGTGTTATGTTATGTTATGTTGCGTGTGTTGTTTTGTGTGTGTGTGTGTGTGTGTGTGTGTGTGTGTTCAATTGCTATGTACAATGATTGTCTATATGATTGTTTTGTTATTTCTTGAATCCACCAACTAATAATTTCAAGCATACTAATTGTGTTAATTCATTTGTTAAACTTAAGAAAATCCTCATGAAGAATGCGAAATTCATAAAATAGTGAATGTCGATCAGTAAAGCTGTTCTACTTTAATTGAGAATAGAGTCATGCATCATGCTTATCATCATGCATAAGCATGATGCATGATGATCATAAAATTTAAAATGACGACTTAGCAAACAAGAAATTAGCATGGAGATCTATATTGAAAATACCTTCAAATCGCTTAAAGAGTACGCTCACATTAAAAGCCTAAATTTTGGCTTTTGGTATTTTAAAGTAAAAATTATTGCTTTCCTGTTCTGAATTTATTAACAAGTTATGCTTTTTTTATTATCACAATTCTATTTGAGTTTCCATAAGAGATCTTTGATTAAGCAAAAAGTTGGGGAAGACCATTCGATATAATGCATTGACTGTGCTCTGGTTACTTAAGTTTTGGTTTGAGCCAAATCCAAGTATTTGGTGTGTATTTTTTTTTTTTTTGTTTCTTTTTGCTTTATTTATTATTTTTTATTCTGATCTGGTTGTTTGCCTCACGGGTTTCACAATGATCATAATAATGATAATGATAATAATGATGGCGATGATAATGATAATGTTCTTATTTATGTGAAGTATGTCTACTTTTATGTGCATTGAGCGAGACCACGGCGATTTATTTGAATTTAATCTCTTTTAAGTATGAATTTTTATGTCCAACATTTAAAATAGTAGACATATGTTAATTTTGTTAAAACGTTCGCCACTTCTTTTGAAAAAAAATATATAAATTTCTTAATGGTAAATTGATCAAAAAATTCTAGTAAATTGGTCAAAAAGTCCATGGCTAAGATATAATTTTTTATATTGTTTTATTCCAAGAGAAAAATACATGACTCCAGATTTATTAGACACAAAATTAGGATTAAGAATATCTCTATATTTCCAAGGCATTAAAAATACGTATTCATTCAGATGAACCAGTTGCTTTTGAAAAACACTTAAAATACTTAAGACCTATTCGATAAAATCTAGTGTGTCAGAATGCCTGAATGCTTAATGTGAGTATCTAAATCTGACGAACAATAAAAGATTGATGGCTTGATCAAACTTTGATGGCGGCTACAAAGGTCTCATGAATTGGTCAATACTGAATCATATAGAAAACCATTTGGCTACCAATAGAAAAGGTTTGGCAGTCATAAGCAAAGAAAAAGTTTCAAATAATTCTACGAATAAATCTAAATGGCTGCCAAAAGGAGTAAACATTATCTAAAGGCCATTGATTTTTGAATATCAATTGATAGCATTGCAGAAAAAGGATCGGCTAACAAGGACATTTCGCCAGCATATACAGCTCTTATTAGAAAATCAGAAGACTTTAACGAAAGTAAATTTATCAGCCTAAATTGTAGCAAACTGGTAGGCGAGTCCAATGGATCTAAATGATTGAAATATGGGATAATAATCTATATATTTTTGGCATTATTTATCATCCATCATTACACTTCTATAAATTTAGCCAATACTATATCTCTTGGGTATCAATTGCCTGTTCAAGAGTTAAACAATTAGTAATGTCCTCTCAAAACGAGTGGTGAGTATTTAAAATATGACTCAAATTGCTGCAAAATTTTGTTTTGTTTTTTTGTTGTGCTGGGTGCTAAAATTTCTCTTGTTGTTACCATTGTTACTGTTATTGTTATTGTTATTGTTATTGTTATTGTTATTGGTATTTTGATTATCGTTGTTGTTAAGTTAGCCAGTTTGTCAGTTCGATTATTATTCCGTCTTTTGTTGTTTGAATTGAATGGCCTCTGCATTTACAATGAAATCTTGTAGTGTTCATTGGATAAATTTCTCGTTTTATTATTTGCTTATTATTGTAATGTTACTGTTACTGTTACTGTTACTGTTACTGTTACTGTTATTGTTACTGTTGCTTTTACTGGCGTTTTGTATTGTTATACTTTTGCAATGTTCAAATTCTTTGGTTACTTTGATGATACATCGCCTTTTATATGCTACCTTTACTCCTATATAATGCATTTTGTTTGGACATTCAACGCTATTTGCATTATTATTTCAGAATACTATGAAACTGGTTAGTTCTTTACATGTTTGTAATAGCAAAAAAGTGATGAAGCAAAACTAAGAAATCTACATTAATTTCAGTTGAGAACAAAGTAGAAGGTAAAATGAAAAAGAATAATAATAATAATAATAAGAAGAATAAGAATATATAGTGGAAGAAGAAGAGATGGGTGCCGATAGTGTGAGTAGCATTTTTTAGTTAATAAAAAATTCTTCATGTTTATTATTATCAATACACATGCCAAAAACCCACACAAGCTAAAGTGATTTTATTGTTATTGTTGCTATTATTATTATAATTATTTGTTGTTGTTACTGTTTTTGTTTTTGTTTTTTTTTTTTTTTGTATTTACTTGCATTTTACTTTTTGATTAGCTATTGCTGTCTTTAAGTCGTCTTATATTTCATGTTTTCAGAAAATAAATTTTCTTTGTAGATTTTGTTCAGTTTATTTTTCTTTATTTATTTATTTACTTATTTATTTTTGTTTTTTTTTTGCAAACATTCAGTATAACTTGGCAAAAGTCGTTATTTCACTTTTGTCAAAACTTTAGTTGATTTTTCTTACGTTTTTTCACATTTTCCTGATACCAACAAAATAGCATGCATATAGAGTGAAAGAGAGAGTGAGTGAGAGAGAGAGAGAGAGAGAGATAGGAATAGATTGTAAAACATAGAAATGAGAGGAAGAGAATATAAAAATAGGAGATGCCTGTGGAAATTCTTCTTTTGCTTATATTTATTTTTAGTGCATATTTGTATTTGTTTGTTGTTCACGAAAATAATCCATTTAAAGTTTTTACGTAAATTTTTTTAAAATTTACAAATATTTCTATTACATTTGTTGGTTTCGTTCGTGTTAGGCTACATAAGAAAATTTGCTATTTACATGGAGACTTTAATATTTTTATAACATAATTAATTGATTAATTAATTATATTAAATTTCTCAAAAATGTTCATTTGCAAGTTTTAGGTTTAATTTTAGATTTAGCAAAAGTGTACGAAATGCAATATTTCGTAGGTAAATATTTTTTTAATGATTTTTTACATTTTAATATTTTAGTACTAATATTTAGTACTTTCACCAATTTACTCAAAAACAAAAAGAGTTGACATTTTATCTAGTTAGTTGATTGTCATGACCTTTATGAAATGGCTGATTAGCGAGTTTAGTTTGAATATTTTAGTACTAATGCTTAATATTTAGTACTGTTGTACTAATATTTAGTACTTTTTTACTTAAAATCAAAAAGAGTTTACATTTTATCTAGTTAGTTGATTGTCATGACCTTTATGAAATGGCTGATTAGTGAATTAAGTTTGAATATTTTAGTACTAATGCTTCTGTTCTTTTTAGTACTTTCACTTAGGAGTTAGTTGTCTTTATGCCGATTAGTGAATTAAGTTTGAATATTTTAGTACTGTGGCTTAATATTTAGTACTGTTGTACTAATATTTAGTACTTTCACCAATTTACTTAAAATAAAAGAGTTTACATTTTATCTAGTTAGTTGATTGTCATGACCTTTATGAAATGGCTTTAAGTTTGAAATTTGTAATATTTTAGTACTAATGTTAATATTTAGTACTGTTGTATATATTTAGTACTTTCACCTAATATTTAGTACTTTCACAAATTTACAAAAAGAGTTTACATTTTATCTAGTTAGTTGATTGTCATGACCTTTATGAAATGGCTGATTAGCGAGTTTAATTTGAATATTTTAGTACTAATGCTTAATATTTAGTACTGTTGTACTAATATTTAATGTTTCCATGGATTTAAAATCAAAAAGGGTTCATATTTTATTAATTATAATGTCCTTCTTAAAATGACTGATTAATAAGTACCATAAATTGTTGATAGATCTTTAGAGGCTACAACATTTACTTAAGGTAAAAATTCTGCCTAGAAGAGCAATACGGTTTTCAATTTTGCATCTGATGATGAGCTCTATAATAAACATTTAGCATGGCACTATTTTGTTAAGGGCATTTTCACAGTTCGTCAAATGGCACTTCCATTGTTGATATCGTACCGCAAGGATCATAATATTAATCAAAATAGACATGACTTTTATAATTTTCATAAAGATTTTACTTTACGAGGGAGTAAAGCCCCACGACAAAACAATAAAATAAACACAGTTTTATATATATATATGTATGTATGTATGTGTATGTAGAAATTTTAAATGCGTGTGGTGCGTTGTTTTTTCCATAATTTTATTGCTTTTTTTTTATTAATTTACTTTTATTGCATAACATTCAACATAACGTGCAGTAATAGTAAATAACAGAATGAAAGCAAGAAAAAAAATGGCCAGAATGATTAAGCATATAAAAATATTTCCGTTCAAATTTTAACGATATCTGAATAAATAACTATAATAATAATAAAAATTATAAAAGTGCAAACTAACAAATGAAAAAAAAAACAAAAGCAAAAACAAAAACAATAATAATGGCAAACAACATTAATAATTGTTTAAATAACATTCACAATACATCATCGACAATCGATGGTCGACAATCGACAATAATTCGGCAAACTGCAGTAACCGCCTTTGCCATCGCCATCGCCATCGCCATCGCCATCGCCGTTGCCATTGCTAGCATCATCATCACCATGACACAATGCCAAAGTAATTACAATTGCAATGTATGCATGTATATGTGTCCATATTACATATACGTATATGTATATATATATATGTATATGTATATTATATACATTTAATATACCGCTTTGTAGAGTGCGGCAACATATTGCCTGGAAAATTAACTCAAATAAAAATATTCATTGTTTTATTTATGCTATCAAAACGAAAAAAAAACCGCAAAAAGACGAACAAAAAAAAACCATAAAATATGAGTAAATAGAAGAAGAAGAATTATAAAAATAATAAGTGAAATTAATTTGTGTGAAATATGTAACTTCATATCAAAAGCGACACGGCCGGAACTAGCCGTGTCGCTTAAATTTTAGACGCTTGCAAAAAAATTGCCGAGGGAGCTTAAATAAATAAAATCGATCGAATTTTCTTTACTTTAACTTAGCTTTCATGACTTGGAATTTCGTGAACTTTTGATTCAAAATATGATCAATGATCTTCAATAATGATCCTTTTGAATTGATTGATGAAACTTTAGATCTTCTTTTTAGAAAATCTTAAAAATTCATGGGATCTTCCCATAATATTTTGTGGTACAGTAAACAGAAATATACAGGAAGCAGGCAGAGTCCACGTGTAAGATTGCTTGGCACCAAAATTATTCGATTACATTCATGAAATTGGTCTATGAAACATTTGATCCTACGATATTTTCTCAAATTTACTAATTTAAATTTGTAAAAATTTATAAATAATTCATATCACTAAATCTCACGATATCATAAAATTTCTTTAATGTAATCGAAATATTTACATTGTTCTTTAATTTGGAATCGTTTAAAAAATCATGTTTATGCTGGACCTCTCTATAGAATTTCATGTAATGCGATTTGTATAATTTTACATGGATGTAAACAATTTCATTATTAATCCTGCATAAATGATGCATGAAAAAACAAAAACAAAAACATGAATAAATCAGAATTTTTCTCATTTTATTGACAAGTGCATTTAATTAATAATTAAGACGTGTCATAATGTTGGAATTTTTATTTATTGTCCATCATCCTTCTACATATAAATTCTAAAGGTGCCAGAGATTGTTACAATTTTACTTTTTTTTTTTTTTTTTACTGAAAAATCATTGACTGCAAATTATAATTAATATAATGTGATAAATTTTCAGTAATTTTCTCTTTTATTTCCATTAAATTTGATGTTTAATTACAGCCGAATGGTTAACAGCTGGAAGAGTTTAAGATAACAACTCTGCTCTTTTCTCTTTCATAACGTTTTATTCTGAATTACAAGCTTCCCGGAAAGTTAATTACTTTCAATGTTTTGGTTATGAGTTTAGTGCTGCCTAATAAAACGGATTCAGAATGGAGTTAATGTGATAAAGTTTTATCTTGGATCATTCTTGGAGACAATTCAATAAGTTTTGATCAATTTGTTTTCTCTTTGCAAGAGATCTTGTGATGGATCGATCCATTTATAAATTCAGTGGCCTTTGAGTTGTATGAGATTGTGTCAGGTTAGTTAAATCGAAACACGACCCGGCGTTTTTTTTAATGTTACGAGATTCTTATAAAGGACTTAGAAGGCCCAAGATGGATCTACCCATTTCGATTTAATGTCTCGATTTAAACTTATCTGACTTATTTAATGGCAAGAAACTTCTATGAATATCGATTTACACTTTAATGGCAGTAGATCCGTAGAACGTGGCACCGATCGTATTATAAATGTGCGATATATTTTACAAACCTTTTGCTTAGAATACTTTCACCTAATTATATCGAAATTTCAATATTACAAGACATCAATAACAAATCTCAATAATAGATGATTTATAATAAAATGGATTTATGAGAGTAAACAATTATTTTCCTTCTATATATTTATGGATATTGATTGATAGATGGTCAATATCAATAATTTGTATATACATTAAAATGTATAGTAAATATTTACATTACATAAGTATGGACTTTATTTTATTTTATATTATATTATACATTTATTAAATACGTTCTACTTTTGATAAAGGAGAAATGATATAAAATGATCAAATATTAATGGGAATTTTAAAATTTTAACAAGCTATCATTTCTATAAGTTAAAGTTTTTTTTACAGTTCTTTTTAGAAATCATAGACATTTAATTTATAGGACAATCACTTCTATAATAAAGTAGATTAAAGAATTAATGTTAGATGTTCGATAAAACTTGCTTTGAAGAATCAAATTCCCATTTCACGTTCATTTCTAGTTGTATATAAAGATGTTACACGCTTTATCAACTTCTTTAGTTTCCCTATAGAAAAATGTTTATACTGTTAAGGGGTTTAACACTAACAAAATCATGCTAAACTATTTTTTACTTATATATAAAGATTTTTAGCTCACACACATTTTTTTGTGCACTTCATTTCTTTCTATATACTTCCATATATATTTATATATATAAAAAAATATATATGCAACTCTTTCATATGCTCTTCCTTTATGTTCTGTTCTATAACACATTAAGAATAGCAGCAGCAGTAGCAACAACACAACAACAACAACAACAACAACAACAACAATAACGATAAATGTTTGAAACAAGCATTTTTTTTTTATACATTTGTCATAAATATTTATATATTTCTTTTACTTTCTTTGCTGATTTTTATTTTTTGTTAGTTCCTATTAGAGAATTTATGTTGAATATTTTACTTTATACTGTTAAATCTTTTTGTGTATTCTTGTGTATTTAGTGTTGTTGTTGACTTATTTTTTTTATAATTTCTACATCATACTCTGTTTACGTCTACTTAACCATCATGCCAGCCTTTTGATTTTATCATTAAGTCTTTACATTTTTATAATCGATCCAACTTGTGATTACAAAGTATTATAAATTTGTACAGCTGTTTGTAATATCTAGAGAAAATTGAGATAGATCCATCTTTTATTATAGCAAATGATTCAGAATTGCTTATTGATACGTTTTATGCCTGTCTGTTCGTCTGTCTTTCACCTCTCCATATAAACTTGTTATCAAGCTACAGTATGAAATTTTTGAGAAATTTTAGAGAACTTTGATTTATTTAGATGTGTTTTAGCTTAGAGACAAACCCTGCTGAAAATGTCTAGAATTGGACTATTCTTATGACCCCTCCCTATATAGATTCCTTTAAAAAAAAAAAAAGTCCCCATATGAAAAAAAAAATGCAATTTTTATTATATTTTAACGTAAAGTGAATTTTAATTGTATTTTAGCATGAAAAACGAGTATACTAAATTTGATCCAGATTGGTCTATTTTTACAAATACTTCTCGTATAAAGTCTTTTACGAAAAATGAATCATTACATGGACAAAAGTTTCCATTTTGAATATATTTTAAAGAAAATTGGCTCCATCTTGTATTTTGCCATAACAAATATATTTATTAAATTTGGTTTAGATTAGACCATTTTTTGAACCAACACTCATATAACGAAGTTTTGAAATAATCAAAAATTATTATATAGAATTCAAAATTTTTTTCAATTTTGTTAACTTGCAAGTCTCTTTTGTCACATTTGAATCACATTAAGCAAAATAGTGTAGAGTGTTTAAGAATCGACTTTGATCGATTATAAAATTTTTGCTCCTTATGTGGAATGAATCAGGCATTGTTCATTATTATGTTTTATATGTGCATGTATGTGCATGTATATACATATATATACATACATATGAATATACATACATATATATATATATATATACATATATACATACATATATATGCAATATTTGAAAAGAAAGGAAAGAAAATGCAAGTTGTTTTTTCAATGCAAAATTTTGTTATTGCGGTTTTTCAATTCTACACAATTTTTTAGTACTTTCCTTTTTGAACTCTCTGCTAAATTATTAAATAAAAAGTTTCTTTTTACATATATTCACGCATGTATATGTGTTTATACATGTAAATGTGTGTGCATTTTCATGGTAAATTGTTTGTATTGCTGCATTTTATCTTATTTAAATCATTTTCTTTTTGCATGCAGACACATGAGGAAAAATAATGATACTGAGTTCGAGAAAATGAGAAATAGAAAAATAATGAAGAAAGAAAGACAGAGAGGAAGTAGAGTGGTAAAAAATTCTATATAACTCAAACTTTTCCTTGTTTTGCATACGTGTATTTTGCTTACAATAATTTGGAAGTGAGCGTGAGTTTGTATGTGTGCATCATAAAATGAAAATTATAAAATATTTTCGCGTTGCCTGTTTTTTTATTTCTGTTATGATTGTTATTAGTTGCTGCGATGCATTTTTATATAAAAATAATTTTAATTTGTGTTTGATATCAAAATTAATATCTAAATTTTTTCAAAATTTTTAGTACTAAAATTTAGTACTAAATTTAGTACTAAAATTTCTTTGAACTAAATTGTTGTAACAATCTTTTTTTTAACTAAATTTTAATACTTTAATAACTTACTTTTAAACATATAAAGCTTTAAATATGAGTTTAGGCGTTTTAGTACAAACATTTAGTACTAAAATGAAATTAATGGATTTTTATAATAAAAATCGTGTAAAAAATATGTAAATTTTTCGTGTTTTTGTTTCGTTGTTTCTTTCTTTATTTTATATATCTAGAGTTTATAGTTATAAAATTTTTCTTTTCTTTTTTAGCTTTTCAAAAGCATTTATTTTCCTTTATACTTTTAACTCTAAATTCTATATAAACGTTCGGCCAATGCGACCTTTTTCTTTACCTTACTTCAGGCAGCGTATTAAGTTTTGTGGCTTAAATTTTTCATTATTTTATTTTCCTTGAATTCATCTTACAAATTACTTACATATGAAACTATTTTCTTACAAATTGATAATAAAATTTATATCACTCATACGCCACGTATGGCTGCTGATTTTTATCTCATGAAAATTTTAAATATTTGTTTGTTAAAATGGTAAAATGGAAAAATGGAAAAATGGAAATGAGGAAATATGAAATTAATTTAAAGAGATTCATATTTCAACTAAGCTTTTACAGTTTCCATAATCACTGCTCTAATTCATACGTTTATTTATTTACATTAAACGTTAAATACAAAAGTTGCTTACTTTTTTTTATTTTTACATATAAATGGCATATAAATGCATTTTGTGTTGTCTTCTGCTCCATTTTATCATATTCTATTATTTATTCATATCTTATATATATATGTATAGAAGTATATATATATATATATATATATATATATATATATATATATATGGATGCTTACATATGTTATTATTTATAACAAAAGAAAGTTAAGTGCATCTTTTTAGAATAAGAAATTTATATTCAGATTTTAATGGTATGTTCAATTTGATCAAACGTTATCAAACGCATTTCGTTAGAATAAAAGATGGTTTCTTTTTATGTAAAAAGCCTTAAAAACGAAAAAATATAACTTAAAATAATTATAAAATAATGGCAACACTAAAATTTTTGAAACATTTGAAGAAGATTTAGAGTCTTCATAAACTCTAAAACTTTCAAAAGTTCAGATGTTGTCAGAGATTTTACAATGCTTGAGTTTGATTTAAGGCCATTTATAATATGAATGGACTTTATGGAAGTCAAAATCGATGTTTTAACGATGTTTATAACATCTGCCGCATTAAAAGAAACTGGCGGCCTGGAGGTGGACTTGTTTTTAAAAATATCAATAAATTTTTCTTAATATCCAGATATTTTTATATTTAAATTATAGATGATAGATTTTTAAAGATATATTGAGATGAAATTTAAGACAGATACCAAAATTTTTAACTCTAGAATGAGTGGCTTTTTGAATTATTCAATAAGTTGATTTACTTTGAAAGGAAAATTATTTACACTTTTTAATGAAAATAAAATAAAAATTTCAAATTGTTGAAAGCTTATAAATTACCGATTTCTCAATACTTATTCAAAGGGTAACTTTGTACAAACCTGTTCACCATTTTGTGAAATAATCATAACAATAACAATCAGAATAGAAATAAACTTCAAACTTTAGCAAATTATATTCGTTCTTATATTTTTATGTATAAATTTTACATGCATACACACAAACACACACACACACACACATATATATATATATATATATATATATATATATATATATATATATATATATATATATATATGTGTGTGTGTGTGTGTGTGTGTGTGTGTGCGCGCACGGTTGTAAAAGTTATTTGAAAAGGCGTGTTGAAGCATGCACAACGCGTTAATGTTGACAGCATCAATTTTTCTATTGATATTTATATGCGCAAATGTTGGAGTGTGGCTGTGGCTGTGCCTGTGCTGTGTGTGTGTTCTGTGTGTGTGTGTGTGTGTGTGTGTGTGTGTGTGTGTGTGTGTGTGTGTGTGTGTGTGTGTGTGTGAGTGTAACAGATGTACATGAAGAGTACATATATATATGTATATATAAAAACTGCACCTACGTTTGTTATGCGTGCATTAGTTTATGTACACTGTGCCAAAAGGAACAGGCTGCCAGGATTATGGTGATGGCAAATATTGAAATATTAATGTAATAACCATAGACAATGTATATGTTGTTTATTTGTATGTATATATGTATGTGCATTATTTACATGTATATAAGAAGTTTTCTTTTCATTTTTATATTAAATGGGCCACAAAAAAAAACCAAAAAAAAAGAAGGGAATAAGACTGAAGTTTTTCTTTTTCTGTTTCTCTCTTTTTCTTTGCTTTTTTTTTTTGTTGATCTGTTTTTTTTTTTTTTGTTATGGAATTTCAACTTTTTATAAAAATATTTACGCCATCAACCAACATCATCAACACCGTCACCCGTAACCATCACCATCACCATCACCATCACCATCACCATCATCATCACCGTCACCCAGCACCAACATTTCATTATTAAATGGCAACAAAATTATAAATACAAACGGATGTTTTCTGTATGCAACCTAGAAATCATTTGGGGAGAGAACCAGTAAAAGAGAACAAATTATTGTTGTTTTTTGATTTCATTTTGTTTTTTGTTCAGTTACGTTTTGCTTTGTTTTGCTCTTAAAGCATTCTCTTGCATTTACATACATTTTTCTCAGAGAGCTTGTAAAAAAAATGGAATTCTTTTTTCACACACACACCCGCACACACACACACACACAAGCACATGCATACATGCATGCTCGAACATTCATACACTCAAAATTACAATAGAATCATTATGAAATTGCATGAAACATTGCTGCCAACATTAAGGCAATGTTGAAATCAACTACAATAAATAAAGTGAATAATTATTTAAAAAAAAAAACTTTAATGTCTTCATTTTAAAGTTATGTATGTATTTGTGTTTAGCATGTTATTTTGTACAAGTGATTTCTGTTTTGAATTTCATTATAACTTAGAAATTTTATGGCATAAGACGCTTAAGAAAAAAGTAAATTTTTTTCTCTTCTCTTTTTTTTCAGTTGCGCTTTTCGATCTATAAATTTTCTTCTAAATCATTTTGATTTAGAAGAAAATTCTATAATTCATTAGACCAACAAATTCTATGGAAAGTGGCCAAAAGTTAACAATTTATATGATCATTTTTAAGGTAGCAATAAAATTGCTTTATAAAGAGAAATTTTTGCATATTTTTATTAAAAATGCATGCAAATTAAGTTTTTAGCTTCCAAATTTATCTGCATGCAAAAATTATCAATAAAATAATCTGAATTTTATTTGGAGGACATAAAAAAGCCATTGAAATTTCTTTCAAAATTTTCAAAAATTTGACATGCTTTATTTTTATGTATAAAATTCTGTAATTGCCTTTTTATGAGAGTCTATTTGTTTTTTGTAGAAATATTTATTCAAATAATCATTTGCAACAATAATCAAATAAGTTTAGAGTTTTATTGCTTTTTTCATATAATTTCAAAAGTATATTTTTTCGATTGCCTTATGAAAAAATGTGCACCAATTTGGTTCCGAAGTTTTTAGTTGATGTGAAGACTCTTCAAATATACAAAATGAAAAATGGAAGAAATTCAAACGCATCAAAATTTTTTTTACATATTATTACAATTCCACAATTTTTGATATTACAAAAAAACAATAATCGGGAAGGCCAGTTAACATTTGTTCAAGTCACAAATAAAAGCATTAATTAACTTCTTAATTAAAGAGAGATTAATTAAATTAAATTTAATTAATTAATCGCTGAGATATTAAACTAATTGTATCCGATTGATTTTTGTCAAATATTTATCGTCTATAACTTTTAAACACTAAATATAATGACTTTTCAAACAACTTAATACCAAAAATATAAGTTAGCAATACAAAGCGTTTGTTCTTATGTATCGAGCAGATACCGTTAGAAAAGTCAGGTCTCTTTCCGTTATAAGAAATAAAATGAAGAAGTACGAAGGCAAACTTGATCAAAATTTTCCTACATGAAATGCAAAATTAGCCTGAGATTGTTTTAAATTTCGTACACTTCATATTTTTAAATAAAACTTAAATGTTAAATCTGATTTAAATTTAATGATTTTTGTATAAAATGAAAAATTTCAAAGTGATATACTTTTGACAAAAGTTCATTAACTTGAACTTTTCAAATGAAATTTCATGAAATTATTTTAAGAAAAAAAAAAAAAAAGAATTTTTATATAAATTTTCTATTAAAGTGTTAAGATATTTTGCTACTTATAAATTCAATGAAACAAAGTTGTATTAAAAATTGTAAAAAATTAATTTTGTTTTTGTATGAACTTAACCTCAATTATGCCATAATTAAAGAGTAAAAAAAATTTCTGTTTCCTTATGATAAAATTTTGAATGCTGCAAATAAATTAGAGAGGCAACATAATATTGTACTTTGAACATATAAAATCATAAAAACTGTAAATGGGCGGGGCTAAACTTTTTCTGTAAATATACTGAGAGTATGGCATGAAATTTTAGTGATACTTATTTCTACTAGAATTAAATATCTAATCAGCAATGTTATAAATTTGGACAAAGCTGAAAGAATGTTCTTGGACCCATTTTTAGTGCAGTTTTACAGTAAATAATATAAGAATATAATAGGAGTAGGTAAGTTAATTAATTAATTAATTATTTAATTAGTTATTTACTTAATTATTTAATTAATTATTTAATTAATTACTTAATCAATTACTCCATTAATTATTGAATTAATTTCTTAATTTTTTAATTTCGTAATAGCTTTATTAATTAATTACTTAATTAATTAATTAATTAATCACTTGTATAATTACTGAATTAAGTAAATAATTAATCAATTATTTATTAATTTAATCAATTAATTAATTATTACTTTAAATATTTAAAAGATTAATTTACCAACTAATACTTACATACTAATACTTAATTTTTCAACTTATGATACATTCAAAATTTAGTTATAATTAATGGAATTACTAAGTTTAATAAAACCAAAAAATTATCATTTAGAATTTTCTTTGAAATATTGCAAACGTATTAATTATTAATTACATAATTATAACACAAATAAATAATTAAGTATAATTAAGTGCAGTAGTAAACAAAATTTTTGGTTCAAGTGCTTAAACTAGAAGCGAGACTTAATAAATACCTAAATAAAGTATTGGCAATAAAAATTATGTAGAGGACAAAATTGTACTTAAAATAGAGAACGTTAAACGATCGGAATCGATTACTAAATACATTACATCGATGTTGAAATCTAAGTAATAAAATTATGTATAAATTGAAATGATGAACTTTGATGAACTTTTTTTTTATGTACACTTTACAGAAAAATTTTCATAATGCCCATTTCGGGAAATTGTACAAATAAATGGATGCATAGTTTCAAAATTTTACATTATGCAACAATAATGAAAGTATACTTTGAGGGCAGAAAATTCAAAAATTCGTAAACTTTCATAATTTTTTTAAGTATTTTTTTAAAGAAGTTTTTCAAATTTTCTCATATTTTTTGCTTATTTTTTCTTCTTTTTTTATATTTCAATCAGTTTTTTGAAGCATTAAATCATTTTAAACAAAATACAAATTTTGCATATAAAAAAAGATAAAATTTCGATACGATAAGAAAGTAAAGTTAAAAAAAATTAAATTATTGAATTTCTAAGAACAAGAAATGAATTTATAAGCATTTTCTGTCCATAAAATTTTGACCTGATATTTTTAATATCTTGTGTTGCCCAATAATTTTTGTATTTGTATTAAAGTAATAAAAAATCAGCAATGTAACAGCAAATGTTAAATTTATAGAAAATTCAGTTAAAATAATTATTTTTATATGTACAAAATAAATTACAAGAATCTCAATCTTAGATACATTCAAGATAAAATAAAATAAAATGAAATAAGAGAGAGAAGATGAAAAATTAGAAAACCGAATAAAATTTCTCGAATTTGTCCACACTTGAAGAGACAACAAAGTTTCTAAAGCCATGAAATGATAAGAAAAGTATGGACAATATTTACCAAATAGAGCAGCAACAATATCACAACAATAGAAATAAGGAAGGAATAATAATAGCAACAATAAATAGAATCTCTTGCCATCAACATGAACTTTAACATCAACATCAACACCAATAAAAATTTGAGCAATAACAACAATTGTTACAATAACTTACATTACAATGATGATGCTGATGATGATGATGATGATGATGATGAAGTATGGTGAATATAACGGGAAAGTGAATATAACTGGAGGCTCTAAGACCCATTACCCAAAAAAAAGGTATTTGCTTTTAAGGGTCTCTTTAAGTTTCAATAAGTAAAATGAAATACAGAGCAGCAGCAGTAGAAACAAAATCGTAGGAGAATTGATGGAAAAAAAAAACAAACGAAATGAAAAATGAAAATGAAAACAATAAAAAATATCTCTAGGAATGATGTGTGTTTGTATATATATATATATATATATATATATATATATATAATATAGGATTCGAAAGTGAAGATGGCATTTTATACTCAAGCACATAAACTCACACACACACACACACACACACACATATATATATATATATATATATATATATATATATATATGCATATGTATGTTTGTAATTATTTTGTTAACTAAAGAAATTTCTTTCTTCCTTCTGGTGATTCTGCGTTTTTTTCTCTCTCGCTTTTTGCTTTGAGTTTTTAGCTTTTTAAGAGTAAAAATCAGACAATTACTTTTATAAAAGTTTATGCCTTGCATGTATGTGTGTGTGTGTGTGTGTGTGTGTGTGTGTGTGTGTGTGTGTATGTATTTTTATATATAACAATTTTTTTTCACTATTTTTTTCATTCTATCTCACTCTTACTCTCTATCTCTTTCACCTTCATTTCATTCAGTAACTTATTTCGCCCTTTTTATTACTTGATTTTATTTTAATAAGTTATGTAGTTTGTTTGTTTGTGTATTTGCTTATTTGTACACTCTTCATATAAATGTGTGTAACAAAAAAAAAAAGAAAAAGAAGCAGAAAAACAAACAAAGCAAAAGGCTTAAAAAGAGACACAAAAAATAAAGCATGTAAAAGGAAAATCTTCTTCAACAAAAGTTAGTTGCAAAAAGTTATACCCAAAAAAAAAAAAAAAAAAAAAAGAAAGAAAAAGCATAAATGAAAGAAAAAGGTAAATGTTTCCATAAGTGTATGTATATGTGTCTGTCCATTACATATTTGTATATATGTGTGTGTATATATATAAACCATATAACACTTTTCTATTATTTATATTTTACACTTTAAAAAAATGTTTAGATTGATCTATTGTAATCCATAAAAAAAATCCAGCGAAACAATTTAAATCGACCGTTTCATTATAAAGCTATCTCAGCATTTGTTTATTTGGTTTTTTTTTTTTGACATGATTTAAGAATTGTTTTTAAAATCTCGTTCTAAACAAGCTCTTTATCAGTTGAGTTTTTAATGCAAAAAAAAAAAAAAAATGGAAATATTTATCAGATTTGTCCGATACTAAATATTCAATTTTGATTCCAAATATTCAAATCGATTCTTTTATTATAAATTTTTGAGTGCCTTTAATAAAATTCAATAAGTTTATTGGCTCTGAGCCCAAAGTAATTAACATTGAAATTTGAATTCAGAAACTTTACATCTCTGCCTTAAATGAAGGCCTTTTTTGAAAAGACATTAATTAAATGAAAAAAAAATTCTGCAAAACAACTAAAACTTATCTTAAATTTTTCCATTTTTGAGAAAAACTTAAAAAAAATTACGTAAATCAAAGTCTACAGCTCCAAAAACAAGGAATCAACAAGGAGCAAAGAGTCACATCCATTTCGATTATTTTTACCATTTTTATCAAGAGAGTAAAAGAAAAATCGTTCCAATTGGAAAAAAGTGGACAAGTTTCAATATAATATTTATTGAGAATCGATAATCGAACAGATTATAAATTTATATGCGGCCTTATTGAATCTATATAACAAATTTGGAGCCATTTTCTTGGATCATTTTTCATTTGACATGCAAAGCAAACGAAACTTATTCTCTTTTAAGCGAAGAATTGTTTATCAAAAATTGGTCAAAATTTTAGAGCTACCATATAAAATGTAAAATATATGAAACATCTTAGACCACTTCTTTAGGCAAAAGTAAAAAGGAAATTCCTTTGTAGCGATTTAACGGCTTCCTAATTGAATCGCTTCATGAGGTAAAATATTTATCAAGCAGCCTTCTCAGATCTCAGTTCTTTATATAAAATTTATCTAAATTTTATATATATATATATATATGTATCTATGTATGTAAGTATGTAAGTATGTGTGTATGTATGTATGTATGTATGTGTGAAAATATGTATGTAAATAGAATTTGTGTCCCCAAAGAAAAGTTGCCTTAACTTTTCCTTCAGTTGTTTTATATTTTTTTTTAGTATTTTGCTTTGCGAATTCCTTTTTTTTTTTCTTTTCATATTATTTTATTTATTTTTCATGTTTCCGTGTTTCTTTGTATAAGAAAAAGAAAATAATTGAAATGGTTAGTGATGAAAATAGAAGAGAGAGATGGAAAGAAAGAGAGATGAAAAATAAAGGGAAAGGTTGAAAAGAAAATGTAAAGAACCATTTCAAAAGATGAAAGAATTTTTAACAAAGTAAAGTGAACAAGCAAAAAAAAGAAGATTAAAAAAAAACCAGTAATAACAAAAACAACAACAGCAGCAAGAAAAGCAGCAACAAGGAAAAAGGAAAAATTTAAGGAAAAACAATGAAAGACTTAAAATAAACCCTTAACATTTACATGCACACATGTATAAGAGAAAGAGAAAGAGAGAGAGAGAGAGAGAGAGAGAGAGCGAGCGAGATAGATAGATAGGAAAAGAAAAAGAAAAAGAAAAATATATAAATAGAAATAGTTAAATGGATAGTTAGATAGAAAGAGATAGTTAACTAAAGTTAAGTGAAAATGTGTGTGTGAAATATTTCATTACCCAAATAAAATTAAAATGAAATAAAATACAATAAAATCAAATAAAATAAAATGAAAAGGAAAAATAGTTAAAATAAAAGCAATGAAAGACAGAGAAATATAAGCACCAAATAAAATGTTTAGTTTTTAAGTTTTTATGGTTCGTTGCCAGGATTGAATACTTTTTTTTTTGTTTCTGTTTCTGCTTTTTTTTTTATATCATCTTTGTTTTTCTACTTGTTGTTAGTTTTGTTTTCTTATTTTTTTGTTTTGCTTGCTTTTTTGATCTTTTTATTTTTTAAATATTGTGTAGATTTTTGTCTACAAAATCTCTACCATTTGTAGATATTTTTGGTGTTATATTGACAGTGTTTAGTGTTAGCATACAACAGCAGACCCATTACATTTTTATTTTACCATCCAATATTATAAAAATAACAACAATATTAACATTAAATAATAATAATAATAATAATAATAATAATAATAATAATAATAATAATAATAATAGCAACAACAATGACAACAACAAATAATGAACATTTATAAAAAGCAAGTACGTTTAAAGTTTTGCAACATTTTTAATTTTATTTGTTTACATCATGGACCAAAGTTGACTTCACAAAAGAAATAAATAGAAAAAAATACACTAAAATAAAATGATAAAAAATGTTATAAGAAGAAGAAACAAATATAATAAAAAAAGTAAAAAGTATTAAGCTTTTAACATTTTACTATAAAATTTTTACTTGAATAGTCCTTTTGATCTTTTTGGTTGTTGAAGTTTTCCCAAAATGAAAAATGCATTGCAGGCATAAAGAAATATCCAGAATTATAAATTTTTCTACATAAAAACCTTTTGAAAAATAGATCGTTGTATAAGGCGTGGCCATAATAATAGCCATAATCTAATTCATAATTATTCTAGGGAGTCTTTTTGAGCTAAACCACCCCTGCACTCTGTACATCCTGCGCCCTGTACTTTGTTAACGAATTTATATGGAAAAATTTACATGGACAGCAGACACATGAACAGACAGATAAGTTTAATCGAATCAGAAAACGATTTTGAGTCGTTTGTTATACGAAAAGATGGGCTTCAATTTTTTCTGTTAAAGTAAGTCCTAACGATCCACCACTCCATAATGCCACGAATGAATATTAAGCCAGAAAAAAAAAATTGTTTTTACGATTTTTATTTGGAAAAATAAAAAAATTTTCAATTGAGACTGTATTGATTCTATTGTGGGCGTGTCACTTAACAGATTTTGCCAATAAGAATTTCCAATGCTTACTAGTAAATATGAAAGTGCTCTTGGTATATTTAAGATCAAGAAAATAGTTTCAAATTTACGGCAAATTTACTTCAGATGAACAGATGTGACTTAAGGTTTCAAAATTCAATCTTATAAGGTCTACAACGCTTTGTTTTGATTATTACAAACTTCATGACAAAGTGAATATAACTTATTAATGTAGATAATTTGTACTTAAAATGTGAGTTAATTTAATCAATTTTGTCATTTAATGAACCCACTTAAATAATAACAAAATCAGTTAAAATTTTAAAAACTCCTGGAAAAGTCTGTTATATGAAAAAGGAAAACTTAAAACGTTAATATTAGAGTTTTCCCCAAAATTTTCATTAAATTCTATTAGAGATTGTAAGTTTTTTTTTCCAAATTGCGGCCCTTTATATGAAAAATTTTTTTTGTTAGGGTAGTTCCAGGCCACATATTTTCACAATTCCTGATAATGACTGATCATAAAATATGAAAAATATATTTCCTGAATTTTATTAACAAAATTAAATCAATAAAGTTTCAAAATTTGGACAAACAAGCCATTAGGCATATGAATTCAATTGGTTCTGATTTTAAATTACATGAAATAAAATTTTAACTAAAATCTCTATAGAGCGATATTTAATAAGTAAAAAGTTGGCCTTTAATAGTTTTCGACAATTTTTATACTCTATAAGAAACTATGTTTGAAGTTAGTGGAAAAAAAGGCGTGTCATACATTTTATTCTTTTAGATATTCGAGTCGAATGTCAAAATATCATTTTATAAAGCTCTCATTTCTATTTTGTTCTATTTTATTCGTTTCAATGAATTGAATGATAAAAATAAAAGAAGAAATTACAACAGCAACAAAATCCAATAATAGTAAAAGAGTGACGTTTGGGTAATTGACAAACAAAACGAATAGAAAAAAAAAAGGACGAACGAAAGAAAGGACGAAGAAAACTTTGTGTATACAACGAATAGAAATTATTTTTCTTTTACTGCCATTTTCATTTATATGTTGCTATTTACTGAATTATTGCTCAATGATGTTAAACAATTGTTGATGTTTATTTGTTTAATACGCCACTATGGCTACATGTCGTCCCTTTATAGAAAAAATATTTTTAAGATAATAATAATAATAATAGAAATAACAATAAATAAAGGGAATATTAACACAAAAAAGCGCATAACGCTCAATTTTAAGTTGTTGTTTTTTTATTAAAATGGATTTGATTATAAAATCCATTCATTATCATAATGTTTTGTATACTCGCCATTCTGGCGTTGATTATGTACTTCATTTTGGCCATATATAAATAACATGAAATATTAAAGGCCATGTAAAATATCAAATTAACTCTGAGAGTTTTACAATAAGCATTTCTTGGGTCACATGAATCGCAAAGATTTAATTTAAATTATTGAAATCTCATCTATACAGATTGATTGATATTGAAAATCTGACTAAAAGCTTTTTGGAATGCTTATAATGGAGTCCCTCCAAAATTAGCAATACTTAATTATTACAAATTTGAACATTTAAACTGAAGATTCTGTGTATGGAATTGGAATGCTTGTAATGGAATATGCCACTTTATTGCATTACAAAATACAGTACAATGTAAATGTACTTAAGTTTTAGATAAATGGACTTAAGTACAATAAGTCTTTATGTGCTAAATACTACTTAAATACAATAAATGTACTTAAGTTTTACTTAATTTTATTAATTGTAATAAAATTTATTTAAGTTAAATAATTCTACTTTCAGTACAATGGAAGGGTCCTTAAGTTTTATATAATTGTACTTAAGTACAGTACAATAAAATCTATTCAAGTTAAATAATTCTATTTGCAGTGTAATGTAAAAGTATTTAAGTTTTATATAATTGTACTTAAGTACAGTACAATAAAATCTATTCAAATTAAATAAGTCTATTTGCAGTGTAATGTAAAAGTATTTAAGTTTTATATAATTGTACTTAAGTACAGTACAATAAAATGTATATAAGTTAAATAATTCTATTTGCAGTGTAATGTAAAAGTGTTTAAGTTTTATATAATTGTACTTAAGTACAGTACAATAAAATCTATTCAAATTAAATAAGTCTATTTGCAGTGTAATGTAAAAGTATTTAAGTTTTATATAATTGTACTTAAGTACAGTACAATAAAATCTATTCAAGTTAAATAATTCTATTTGCAGTGTAATGTAAAAGTGTTTAAGTTTTATATAATTGTACTTAAGTACAGTACAATAAAATCTATTCAAATTAAATAAGTCTATTTGCAGTGTAATGTAAAAGTATTTAAGTTTTATATAATTGTACTTAAGTACAGTACAATAAAATGTATATAAGTTAAATAATTCTATTTGCAGTGTAATGTAAAAGTGTTTAAGTTTTATATAATTGTAATTTAGTATTAAATAATTAGAATTATAAAACTTGAATAAAATTTATTAAGAATGCATTATTTTCGTATTAAATATGTAGCTTTTCTCCACAATGACATTCCTAATTTTTCTTATTATAAAAAAAAGTTTATGTTTTAGTTATTTTTAGCGTCATTTTCTCTCACCCTAATTTGTATTTTCATTTCACATTTCTACGCCAATATTATTATCATTTTAAGACTTTGTAAAGTTGGTCGCCCGTCTGACTGTTATTTCCTGATTTCTTTACATATCTATGTATTAATTTTTTGTAAATGTAAATGTAAATAAATCTGTAAATGTATGTAGTATGGTCTTAAGTATATATTTGATTATATTATGTATATCTTATAAATGTATAAACTAACTACGTGAATGGCTTGTGGCATACTCGTTCTATTTTTATTTGCTCGCTCTATTTTTCAATTTTTTTTTTTTACGTTTTATTTTCTTTTTTAAAATTTTTGTTTGGCTGACTATTTTCTTGTTTCATTTAATTCGCCTTCTTCTTCTTCTTTATCTTACACATACAATAATAATAAGTCTTCAATAATTTTTATAATGGCTGGTCTTGATCTGTTGTTTTCTTTCACATTTCTTTCAACGATTTGTTATCTGAAAAGCTATTACATATAACTATTCGGGCTGGGAAACATTCTTAATTATTGTTGTTATTGTTGTTATTGTTGTTCTTCTTCTTCATTTGTGACGTGTGCTGTGAAAACTTTTATTACTTTATAATATAACAAACGTAAATGTCAGTTAATATGGAATGTAGGGGGATTTTTTTTTCCCCTCTAACTGAGTCTACGTAAAGTGAGCACAAGTATAAGGAGTATAAAAATTATTTTGTTTATTTTGTGTACATTAGACTTTCATAGATTAACTATATGTATATATCTAAAATCATCATATTGGGTTGGCTAAAAAGTAATTTATTTTTCAAATTTTCTTATATTAAATTTATCTTGTTCATTGTTCATTTACTAGAAAATTTTTCAAAATTTATTCAAGTTTTTTTATTCTTTTTCAAATATTATTATAATCTAAGGCCTTAATTTCCAATATTCCATTTCGGAAATTCAACATTACAAAATTTTATATTTTTCCCAACACTTTTTTTTTACACTTCAAACATCCATGAATACATTACACGTCATTTCTGATACACTCTAAATTTGCATCTTCTGATACTTGGATTTCGTCTTAACCGATGATTTTACTTGTCTTAGAGACCCTTCCTAAGTGATTTAAATTGAATATTTCAAGTAAATATTTTAAATTTAGTTTTATTAGAAATGTAAAACATTTAGATTATAATACATTTAATTTATAAAAAAATTTTATGATATTGGGAGGAACCATTTAGATCATATCTGCTTTCTTTTTAAAAAGTCAATACCAGACTTAAAATGACAAAGACCTTAATATTTCTTATAATTATTTTCTGTTACTTTTAGAGCATTTTGAATGTAAATTATTTTAATATTTTATTGCCTTAATTTTAAATAAATATATCGCTGTCATCATCTAAAATTGTTTCACCATTTGAATCAGTTAAATCGAGAACGGCACTTTTTAATGGATCAACTCCTGCTACATTCCTTTGATGTGATCTGGTGCGATAATGTTGTTGATGTTTTTGTTGTTGTTTACGTTTTTGTTGTTGCTGCTGTTTTTGCTTCTGTTGTTGCCGTTGCTGTTGCTGTTGCTGTTGCTGTTGCTGACTGGCTAAATTTACATTACAAGCGGTCCATTCAAAATTCGCACACTCATCGACCAATTTACGTTTTCTATCCCCATTTGTTCGTTGAGCGTTCATACGATTTGTTTGAGTTAATTGTTGATTACGTAATTTTTGTAATAGATTAATAACACCAGCTTGAAATTCTAATGTTTCTATATCATTTAAATGATTCACTGATGGTAAAATACTTTTGAAAAAATTCCAATGACGATTCTCTTGCATTTCAATTCCATGGATATTCGAATTATCATGCTTGCCTTGTTGACTTGAATTTGATAATTTTCTTTTCATAATCTGATTTAATTTATTGCCATTATATAAACGGCAATTATTACTTATTGTTGCTGCTGTTGTGGTAGTAGTTGTAACAGCATTATTACTATTGTCAATAGAAATATTATTAATATTTGCCGGTGGATTTATGGAATTTGTTTGTATTAATTGTTTGGTATTAATTGTATTTTCTTTCATTTTGGTTTCCTGCTTGAAATAATCTCTAGTTCTAAATAATGGTTCAGATTTCTCAAGTTGCTGTTCATTAAAATTTTCCTCTTTAATATCTATCATGCCGTTACCGTTATCATTATTATTATCATTATCATTATTTAATGGCCAATCGTCATTATCATCATCATCATCATCATCAGCATCAGCATCAGAATGAAAATCAGAATTTTCTTCTATGACAACTTTTGGCTCTTTATCATTTTGATTATTTTCATTAATTACATTACGTTTTAATATAGCGCCATCTTTTGCATTATCTTTAGCATTCTCATTTTCATTGCCATTAGCAATAACATTACTACGTTGTGAAAATTTACTATTAATGTCATCAAATAGATAACTATCAATTTCACTTTCATCCATTTTTGATAACAAGTCAAGACGACGTTGACATTTTAACATTTTTTGTAAAAAATGTAACTCATCATGATAAATATAAGGCTTTGCTGGCTTCATCGTCTTATCATCATAACCATTTTTCATTGATTTCACCCAACAATCACGCACATGTGTCCATTTTTTTGATACCATTTTACCTATAACCCGAGAAAGTAGAAAACACTTGTTAAATAATATAAATGTTTTTTAGTGATCTTAAGTATTCAGCTGATGAGCTTATGATTGAAAATTTTCAACTTTAAATGAAATTGGAAAATTATTCCGATTTCCTAAAATAAAATAACTTTATCTTTTATGATAATAATTAAATTGATATTGCAACTCAAATGGCTTAGATCATAATAAAGCAGGACAGACCGATCTCCAGACCGACCGCAAGATATAGCAAAAATTAGGCAGCAATTATTATTGACATTATTTGTATAAATTATATAAAAATTTTTTAAAGCACACAGAGAAACGTATGATTAACTTGAAAAAGTTTAAAAAATTTTTTGAGTATAAACTTACTAAACTCTTGACGCATTTGCATTGGCATATGATCAAAATCTTCATTAATATAGGCGCATATTTCATGCCATGAAATTTCTTTTAATGATCGATCTCTATATGATTCAGAAGTTCGATCCCATAATGCTGGTCTTTCACTTACTAAGTGTATTAAATATTTAACACTTATCTTTTCTTTAAGCATTGTTTTTTTTTTTCTTTAATTATCTAATGATAGAGCGAGAGAAGATGAAAAAGAATGGAAACGACCTCACACTTAAAATAATTGTTTTTTCCCCGCATACCACTCTCATTTAGAGTAAAAACGTAACTAAAATCAAAATAAACGTTATACAGTCTCTTAATAAATATAATGAGAGAATCGTATCGTGTTACGTGTTTTGATGTACATTTATAATTTATAACGAGTAAAAAATTTATATTTCTCTAGAACCAAATTTTAGTTACCCACCAGTCATACGTCGTGATAGTACGATTTAAAGCCTGCTTCCGTTTTTTATGAGTGAATAAAATGTGTAAAAATAAAAAACTGAAAATTTGATATTGTATAATTTTGCGTAGGCGTGGCTGATTTGCATGATTTTGGGATAGACATTGAACCTCTCTCCTTATATAAAGTTTTAGCTCTCTATTTTTGGCAGTTTTCAGATAATGAGCAAAAAAACCACGAAATTTTGCTTTAAAAAACTAAAGTACTCTCAGTTTATGTTACATTATGGGCGTGTCTGTTGACCGATTGTGCCCATTTTCTATATAGAACTTTTAATGTTTCTGCTAAATTTAAACTTGATATCTTAATATTTGTTTTTGCGAGCGGGAAGAAGTTAAAAACACACGGAACTACAGTCAGGCAGACAGACAGATATGTCTAAATCGTTACAGAATTTGATGTAGATTAAGAATATAAATGTTACAAAAATAATGGCAAAATGAATATACCCTTAACATTTGGTACGTAGATATAATAATAGCAGAACGTTTCATTTAGCGTTACTCTCACGCTTAACGGTTTCAATAGTTGTAAAACATTGTGTTATCGTTTATTAAATCGTTACTGTGTTCATTTTTCGTTTTTGTTCATTGCTACAAATATTTCTTGTTGCTCGTGTCAACGTTCCGTTTTGCTCAATTTTTAATTCTTCTTCAATATATACATTTATTTAAATTACAGCACTCCTCCTTTCTATCTTTCTCTCTCTCTCTGAGAGTTTGTAAAATATTTTATAGAGTTTCTGCTTGTGGCCACTGATTCAATGATTACACAGAGAGAAGAGAGTTATTGATTTATGTAATTCTCGTGAGAGTAAAAGATAGGGAGAGAGAGAAATAGCGAGAGAAAAAGAGAGTAATTTTTTCTCTTTCCAACTTTACTTTGACAATTCTCTATACATTTGTTTTGATTTCACTATCACGTTAAGATATTTCTCTGTATAGTCTGGCTACTTTGCTCTCCCTCTCTCTCTCATTTCTCAGTAGAAATGAACTATTATGTAGTTTTTGTTATATATAAAATGTGTATAATGAATACTATGCAATGTATGTAATTAGGAGCATTTATATCAGTTTCCGTTGTTTTGCTATTGTTGTTGTTGCATTTACTTTATTATTGTGTTTTTGCATGCGTGATATGTTTGGCTTGCTTTATTTGTTTGTGTGTGGTTCATATGTTGTTATTGTTTGTGACAATTTTGAATATTATTCAAAATTGCTCTTAAGACGCCTTCCCACACTGCATCTCATCTAATTTCTTAACATATTATCATAACTCTGCTTTTCTAAGAAATCAACACAACTCGCATAAACTGACTTCTACACTTGTGTTAGCGTATGTACCTAAAAGTACTAGTATTTGTTCAAGTGCGCTTTACAGTAAAGCGCTCATGAATACCATTTACCTAACGTGAGGCCTACGAATAATCATCGCTAATTTTTCATGCAAAATAATGTTTAGTCAAAACCAACCAATATTGTGTTTGTTTGATGTTGCTGTGCTTGTGCTTAGTTGTATGTATATAATCTGTGCCAATAGTTCAATTATCGGTTTTTTATTTTGACACATAATAAAGTAGCAAACTAATACTTCTCGATGTACACTTTAGGGTGGCAGATTAATTTAATATTGTGAATTTAACCAATTCATCCAACTCAAGTCCCAATGTATGAATATTTTGAGATATGTATAAAACAAAATGTTTAATTAAGCTAATAAAGTTTGAAGTTACAAGTTTGAATCAGTTATGTTGAATGTCATACTTATACAAAACTTCTGTTTGATTTTAGACACGTGTTGCGCAACAATGTTTATATCCGTTGCACCTTTTTAGTTTTAATTTTATGTTGCACGCATGTTGCTTTGTTTTGATATTGACTTATTTGGATTGTTTTTGTTGTTTTCTACTTTAATTATTCAGTTAAATAGATCTATACATATTTATACTGGATTTCAATTACTATTTTTTGTGAAATCTTAATTTCTTGCTATGCCTTCCTCTCTGATATCTTAGTTCTTCCCATTTAAAAAATCTGTTTTATGAAAATTCTGACAACTTTTGATTTGAGACTGTATAATTACATTTATAGACAAAATCTCTCTTCAATTATTTATTGCTTTCTCTGCATTTGCTTCTTGCTTACTTCTGCTCCCTCTCTCTTTTATTGACTTGATATTATTGCTTTCGGCTGTTGTTTATTTATTTGATATCAATTTCTGTTACCGTTTGTATCTGCCTTTTATTATGTGTAACTGATATGACTCGTCAAACAAGTCAATTTATTAAATGGCTGGATTACACTTTGTCGGATGATAAAAAGTCAGAGAGAAGTAATGAGAGAGAAAGAGATACACCACCAACGCTTGTTAAAACATCAGTAGCAAATTATGCTTCGGAAAATTCAAATACACATAGATGCTCATGTGTTTCATGTACACACATCAATTTGGTGTAACATGTATATATGTGTTTTCTCAGTTTGTTTTGGTGCACTTGCACACCATTTCATATAGACTTTTTTTTTGGTAATGACATTTAATTTACGTTTCCAACTTGTATTAAAAACGAAATTTTATAATTTGATAATTTCTTTCCCTCAAAAAACAAAACAAAATAAAGTCTTAGTTAATATTATTGTGTTCTATTATTCTCTACGCTCTTACTTACTCCCATAACTGCTTTTTCCTTTTTTTAAATTTGTTCTTGTTATTTATTCTGTATGAGAGCACAATTGATATGAGTATATTCTTTTTTCTTTTCTCGCTTTTCCTCTGTCGCTCTTTTTTATTATAAACATTTTCTCCCTGTGTAAATTAGAGCATACTTCTCTCTCTCTCTTTTTCTTTTGCATACTCATTCAATGTATCTCTCTTAATTCTATTCTAACTCTCTATTGAAGAAATTATCTCATTTCTGTATTTTTTATCTCTCTTGATTGAAATTGTTATTAGTTAATGAAATTGGTTTCTGTTGTTTTTTCTTTCTGTTTGAGTTTTTTGAGATTTTTTTTTGTTACGTTTATTATTAGTACTGTTGCCTTTGTTGTTGTTGATGTTAAATTTGTCATCAAGTTAAATTTCACGCTTATACAGGATTTATGTTTACATGCTTCTGTTATTGCTATTGCTATTACTAATGCTATTATTATTATTACTATTATTGCTATTATTGTTGTTGTTCTTATATGAATACTGTACGTGTGTGTGCGAATTGTGTGCTTTTCTATATCGATCTCTTCATAAATGCTCTTTATGTGAAAATGTTTTGTTAAAATTGTGGCACGTAATAATGATTGCTGTTTGTAATTTGTTTCACTGTTTACTGTTGTTGTTGTTATTTGTGTTCGCTATTATTGTTGTTTGTTGTTGCTATCATATAGTACGTAAAAGCTGTCATCATCATTTTCCTTTATTGCTTACTGCTAACTCTGCTTCTGTCGCCACAATAACATTGTTATTATTATTATTATGCTTGTTGTTGCTAGTATTTTTGTTGTTATATATTTTTTTTTTATTCATTTATTGTGTGCGATTGTAATAGAGAGGCTTACTGTGGTGAATATTTTAAGTATTAATAACATCGATCGTGTTTATAGTCAGTCTTCTTCTTCTTTCTTTTTTCTTTATATTTCATTGTAATTTTAATGGTTTTTTTCGGGGTAGGGGGAAGGAAATCAAACACGTTTGGACATGCTTGTGTTTTGTTTTTGTGTTTATGTTTGTATGTATATTATAGTTGTTGTTGTTTAATACGCTTTGCATTCTTGAAATTGTTTTGCACTTCCTCAGTTTTGTCCCCGTTTGTTTGTTTTCTTTTTATATTAAATTTTTATGTATGAATTAATTTATCGATAATTGTTATCATTATTGTTATTGTTATTATTGTTGTTGTTATTATTAATGTTGTTATTATTATTATTTTTCAGTCTATTTTAGCTACTTGTCAACATAAAAATCATTCAAACAAAATTAGAATTGTTGAGGTGTAAATACGTCAATTTCATTGAAAAGGAATTATCAAAATAACATGGAAAGGAACAGCGATACAGTTGAAGAGAGAGAGAGATAGAAATTAATAACGATTTTATTAAAATTTGATTTAATGCTTTATCAGATGAAATGCTTTAGAGGAAGAATAAGAAGACGAAATCAATAGATTTAGATAAAAAAGAATTAATAAACACGTAATGTATTGTTAAATGAGTTTATTTAGATGTTTCTACATACACATAAGCACACGCACGCACACATATAAAAATATCATTTGAATGGATAAAATTACTCAGAAGAGAAGTTGGATGATGTAGAATCAGCAGCAGCAGCAGCAGCAGCAGCAGAAACAGAAGCAGAGACAGAAGTAGCGGCAGAGACCAGTTTGTGACAATACAAAGAAATATAAAGAGCCACTTAACGACTAAGAAAAACTTGTTTTACTTACGAGAACTACATAAATAACAATAACAACAACAAAAAATGAACAAATAATAATAAAAATAAAACAAAATATTGTTTTTAGTGAAATTTATGTACAAGCAAGAGATATGTCAAATTGTATTTATCGTATGTTGTGTAATTGATCGCATTGATCGAATTGATCGAATTGATCGCAACAATCGCATGAACAAAAATTCAATACTTTGCAATTTCTTTCTTTTCCTCTACTGCTCTTTTTAAAAGATAAATACAATGAGGGTGAGAGAGAGAGAGAGAGAGAGAGAGAGAGAGAGAGAGAGAGAGAGAGGGAAAGAGAGAGAAAGGGAGATATATAAAAAGCGTTTCAATGTGTGATAGATTCGGCAATCAAATCGAAGAAATCAAAATAAATTTAAATGATTATTCCAGCCACCACTTTTTTACGCTGCTGATTTTTTTTATACTTGTTTCGATTTTGGTTTTTGTTTTGTTTACATTTTCTGCTGCACAATTTTTTTTTACTTTTTTTTTAGGTACGTTACACTGAGTATATGGAGTTTATGGGGAGACATGTAATACTTAATAAAATAACGAAGTTTTTATTTAGATTTAACTTTTCATTCGGGTAATTAATTTAGAATTCTGCTTGCTCGCTCTAAAGCAGGTAGGCAATTTCCGAGATATATATCATTATGATGGTAAAAAAATGAGCAAAAATTAAAGTTATAGTTAGATAAAGAATTGAAATTCCTCCATATTTTACATACTCCCGAGGAAATCTAATCATAAGATTGATAAAATTCAAAGTTTTGTTCTACTAAAAAGCGTCCATCGCTAAGGGCTAATTGTATGATCCTTAATGCTATTGCAAATTAATTACTTTTTTTTTTCTACCAGATTATTCTAAAAAGAGGTATATAAGAGACATATAAGAGCCAATCCAAACCATGTAACCATGTTTTTATGGCGACAGGTACTTGTAAAATATAAATTTTATGAAAAATATCTTAATCGCGTGTTTCATCATAAATCATTTGACATAATTACGCATACTTTATGACAGCTAATTAAATGCAATTTTTAATGGTACATTATAAATAAATAATGTGTATATATTGAATTTATTGTATGCCATGACAAATGGTATAACCACTACCAAATAATTTGGATGACTTGCTGGGCAATCAGAAATAAGAGAATGTATTTTGGATCTCAATTGTACGAACTTTGATGGAAGAATAATTAGTGAAATAATATACAATTTTCTTTCATAAGTGGCCAAGCTGAAGTTAAAGTTGGTGGATGCCAACAACAGTTGGACAATTGTGTTTAAAGTTATAGAGAGTAAGAGAGTATTTTTAGAGGGTCCCTGAAGTTTCCTTTCTGCTTTCTATTTAATTCTTACTTTATTCATTTGATTAGCTCCATAAAATCAATTTTTGATAAAAGATTATGATTAAAGAAGGATTATATTGGAAATTTTGATCTCTGCTTGGTCCAAACATCTTAAATCAGTGTTGGCTACATGAAGTTACATGGAATTATTCATCTAAATCTACGATTTTCTAAATCAATATAAGCGTGTCCGTATGTCTGTCTATAGGTCTATCTGCCGTTGCCAAGAAAAAGCCTCTAGAATCCTATTGAAGAAGCTTCGTGTAGAATTATGTTTATGAAGAATGCAGTTTGATTAAAATGGGCGAGATTCATCCCTTATTATACTTAATTTTTAATGCAATTGCTGCTTAGAAATCATGAAACAAAGTGAGTCCACTTTTTGAAAATTTTAATAAAATGCATATAATTTTATTGTAGGGTATTAATGTAGGGTATAAATGTAGGGACAGTAATGATTGATTATACCAATTTCAGTTGTCTTTTGTTTTTGTTTTTGTTCTTGTTTTTTTTTTTTTTTTGGTTTTTTAACGAAAATTCATACTTATTCTTATTGGAAACGTTTAGTACGCATAAAAATTGATTCATATAAGCGAATTGTACTCGTCAATTTTGAGTCATCACTTTATCAATTCACATTTAATATTGTTAAGATAAAGTGTGAAGAAGAAGCATGAACAGCGAACAGAGATAATCAGAAAAAACGAAGAAAGAAGAAAGAGCTCAGCAACAAAAGTGTGATGGATCATGGGGGCGACACACCATGGGACTGTCAAAAGAAATGCATTTAAATGAGAATTAGAGAGAGAGAGAGAGAGAGAGAGAGAGAGAGAGAGAAAGAAAACATAGAAAGAAACAAATCAGAGTAGAAACTTCAATTTAAAATCATGCATATAAAATGTGTCGCTTCTTTGACAATTCATCGCTGAAGCTCAATGACTTTAATGATTTATGATTGCACGCATTGCAGTCGTCGTTACCGTTATCGTCAACGTCATCGTCATCGTCATCGTTATCGTTATCGTCATATTTTGCTCAATAAATTGCAAAATGAACAACAGAATAAAAAAAATGATAAAATTAATTTGTTCAGCTGGAAATGTGAGTAAGAAATGTGAGCAATGTGTGCGTTTGACTTGTTAATTGTCTGTCCATATAATTTGTATGTCTACATTAATTATTTTAATAATAAATTAGTTTACTTTTATAAATTTAAACTAAAAACAAAAAAAAAAACCAAAAAAAATTGCAAACATTTTGTTTGTGTGATTGTGTGCCTTGTTAATTCTTTAGATTCTTTAGATGAAATGCACTTCTCTCAATTTTATTATAAGCCAATATGCTATGAATTATTGATGATTATGATGATTATTGATGATGATCAAAAATTATTTCACATTCATTTTAATTGAGAATAAATAGAAAAAAAAAAAACAAAATTTCTTTTAGATCATTTATCTCGGATGAATTCAATTGAAAGATTTGATCAAACGGGCGCTATGATCTGGGGAAATTGTAAAAAATTTATCTGAATTGATTTTTTATATTAAAGGTCTTAATTTGGTACTTATTAAAAGTATTTGTTTACGATTTCAGTTTTCAGATTACTTCGACATTCGCTTTTAACAGTAACAGTCCCCCGAAAAGTAATATGAATAAGGCTGCGGATCAAGAAAGATCCTGCTCAAATTTTTATTGCTGAAAATGTTATTGTTTTTATTCGATACTTTTATAAAAATTTTGTAGACTAGAAAGAAGAAGCCAAACTAAATTAAATTAAAAAAATTAATAATATTTTTGTTTTTATTTGTATTGTTGTTGTAATAATTTGAATGTGGCTTGCAACAGTTTGTCCAAAAAAAAGCCTTGAAAATGTCGAAAACAAATTGTTCTAATTATTTTAAATATATAAAAAAAAAAAAATGAAATATGAAAAAATTCTTTGCCAAAAAAGGAAGTGGAAGAAGAAGAAGAAAAAGCGAATAAATATTCAACAAATGTTATTGTTAGTCAAATAAGAAGTAAAAAATTATAAATTATAAATTAAAGAAAATTATAAATTATCGTTTAAAATATGGATCATCTTCTTGCATTTCTCTTCAAAATTTAAATTATGAAATTATTTATTAAAGAATTCAAAAAAATGTAAAATTGATAAAAGCAAATGAGCTTTGAAAAAAGATTTCTAATAAACGAAGTGGCAATTGAAAGAGTTCGATTATTATTCTAAAATATTGAAGAGGTTTTTTTTTCATTTTATTATTTATATTAATTATTTTAGTGATCTTATCGGCCTTATTTAAAAATTGTTGATTTTGCTAAGTCTCTTTTTTCAAGATTTTTACACAACTGTAATGTTTCTGGTCATTCTTCAGGCCTATGTAAAATATAAAATCTCTAAAAATTGTTCGCATTGATTGAGACAGACAAAACATTACTAAAAATATATTTTTTTTTCTAACATAATAAAATTTGACAGTCGATTGGTGTTACCGATGAAGGAATTATTTATTGAGTGGGCCAAAATAATGCGTTAGCACTCTTGGAACAATTAGATGGAGGCTCTTGCCTTCCAACATAATTTGTGGCATAATTTCGATAATATGGGTTTGTGCGATTATATGTAACACTTAGAAGAAATTAGAATAGACCTACTTTTTATTATACTGATCGATCCAGAGTCACTTCTTCATTTCATTTATGCCTTTCTGTCTGTCCGTCTATTGTCTATCCATGTAAATTTCTTATTAAAGTTGCAGGCGTAACTTTAATAAGAAATTTAAATGAAGTTTGCTATGTAGGCGTGGTTTAGCCCATAGACGCCTGGATTATTAATATGACCACACACCATACAACGACTTAGTTTTCAAAAGATTTCTATTTGAGAAAATTAACAATTCTCCGTATTTCTTTATAAAAATGACGGTGTAGCGTATTTAATAGTCGGCTTTGATCGATTTTCTTTAGAAATTATTTTACAAAAACATTTGCTATTTTGTATAAGCGTAGCACCAAAATTAATTCTATTTTAATCCACAAATTATAAAAATTTTTAAATGTCAGCTCAAAGTTAAATTCAATCAACCGCAGTATTTAACGAAAAACCTATGAACTCTTAGTGATGATGATGACCTTAAAATGAGAACAAAATACAATAAGAAAGAAAATGAAAAGGCAAAATTGTTATACTCCATAAGATTAGAGTATGTTACATAAATTGAAATGTATGTAATGCAGTCCATTTAGGACTGCATTCATCAATTGATCGAATCTATTGTGATCGAATTACACGAGAGCTTTTACATTTGAATGGTTTTGTAAAACTAGATTTCTATTAAATTCTACTGAAGACAAATTGGCTTAAAAATTTAAATTGGATTGACGTGATCTATAATTTGAATCATTTAGAATAATTTCTTGAAACGATTTAAACATCTCAGTGACTCTGACTCTGACTGTCTGACTTATGATTCAAATAGTTTTTTGAACATTTTTCAGATTGCAATCTTTAAGAAATAAAATTCATAAAATTTCTTATGTAGACGCATTTTAGTTCATGGATGAGAACTTATGAAAGTACTGAGAGTATCAAAGTTCAAATAAGAGGTTTTGAAATGAAACCATTCAATTTATAAGGATTAGATCGAATCTTTCAATACAATGGACTTTTTTTTTGTAGAAAATTGATGAGATAAAATGAAAGTGGAATTTTTATATTCCTTCTAGACCATTTGTAAAAGGTTTTATATGCTCGTTAAATTAATTTTAATGTGGAGTTTGCTAAGGTTACGTTATTGAACTCAAAGATAAATAGTCAAAGAGCACAAACAAACTCAACTTTATTGTAGCAAGAAAAATAATTGTAAGCCCTGGAGATAATTTCTTGAATTTTGCAGATTTTTTTTTTTTGGCGATTTTACTTTTTGCTTTTTCTTTTATTATTGTTTTGTATTATTTAACCTTCAATCTTTACTTAATAAAAAAAAAAAAATAAAAAAAAATTAAACAAAATTAAGAGACTAAATTGAAAGTGTTTTAAGTAGAATAATTTTCTATTTTAAGTCCTCTAAGCTTTCAGATTTTAAAAGAGTTTTCCAATGAGGTATCAAAAATATATCACATGAAATTTCTTTGATATTTAGCCAGATATTTTGATGATGATAAAAGACAATTTATTCAAAAATCGTTTACTTTTAGAGGGTAATAAATCGAGTAGTCTGGAATTTTATAAGATGATAAAATTTTTGAAGAAATTTTGAATTGAAGATTTTATATTGAAAGTATCAAAATTTTATATAAATTGTAACTTTTTCAGTAATATCCCTTAGAAGTTGGTAGTTTTGGCAGTTGCTTCCCATAATGAATCAATACCATTTAAAGTTTTGAGCTACTTAAATACTCTTTTGACATCTATTTTTGTGAAAATGTAGAAGAAGTTGTTTCTAGATTTAGGACTTCTGTTAGAAATGTCATGATGTATTTTTATTGATTAATATCAATAAAAATCGAATCCAAAATATTACTTTTTCATTATTCTACTTTGGGCGTTGCTTCAAATTAAGTATCCATTCGATTTAGATTTCCCTTAGGAAATACAAGAAACTTTTAATTGTTTTCTTAGATTCTTAAATTTAATTTTTAAGAGAGACATCTTTTGGATACAAAGGGCTGTGAAAATAAATCCTTTTTATATGGAGTCAAAAATATTTAGAGTTATTCTAGAGCTCTTATCAAATTATTAAATTTATATTATAAATGTTATAGATAAAAACTTTGAGCCATGTTAAGATATTAACAATTTTATTAAAGATTTGAATTTTGTATAAATATATTTCTAAAACAAGTTTTTATTCACCATTTCCATTTTATTATCATATTTACTTTTATTTTATTTTAATATAATTTAATTTTTTTCTTATAAAATTCTTTGCATTGTAATTTTATACTTTTCATAATTCAAATTTTTAAATGATAAACATAAATATTCACTATTTTTATGTGTATGTATGTAGGTATGTGTGTATACACACACACACACACACACACACACACACACACACACAGCACACACATTATAAATAAATATGACACATATTACACATGTTCATTTATGTTGCTATTACTGTTGTTGTTATTGTTATTATTTATTTATGAGTTGTTTGTTAATGTTGGCGTTTCTTTTTTTTTTTGTTTTCCTCACGCTCTCAACTTAGCATAAACATTTCACGCTTATTCGTTCCGCAGCATGCCTGCAAAGCTTTTTCAAATTTATGACATTATTAAATGAGTTGCTAAATGTTGTTGCTGTTATTACTGTTGTTACTGTTGTTGCTGTTATTACTTTCAGTTGCTGCTGTTTGATAATTTACTCAGCTAACTAGATAATGATTAATATTTGATTAATTTTTATAGAGAAACATATGAATTAAACGATTTCAATTGTTGAAACTTGAATTGACATGAAAATTGAACTTAGCGGGTGTTTCTTATTTAACTTAACACTCACATAACTTACTCATAAACATTTAGGCTTTACAATATGTGCAGTTTATTTATGTATGTGTGTATATGTGTATTTGTATGCAGCATTAAGCATCAAGCATTTCGTGTTAGAAAATCAGTTAGTTAATTATTATAATTTATAATTTCATAAAATAAGAATAAAAAAAATTAGGAAAAAAAAACTTATATTTAGTTGGGGCCGAATCTTGAATACCCACCATCAATATATACAAACTATAAAGATTTAGAATCATCAATTTATGGTTAAAGAAGTTGGCATGTTCTCAATTTACGTTGCATAGTGGGCGTGTCAAAAGTTCATAAGTTTTGCCCAATTTCAATCTCAAGTCGACTGGAAGAACTTCTCATGTTTCTGCCTAATTTGTGCTAGATATATCTTTTTTTGCGAGCAGTAAAATATTAACAAAATATAGAATGGTGGACAGAGGGACGTACAGGCAGGCATAACTAAATCGAAAAGGATTTAGATGCTGATCAAGAATATATTTACTTTGTAAAGTTTCAGACACTTCCTTTTGGTTGTTTCAAACATTTGGACAAAATGAAAATACCGTCGACTTTTGGATGGTGAATAATATAAGAATTAGATAAAATTGAGTGGTCAATGGAATGAAGCAAATGGAAATATCGTTTACTGAAGACTTAGACGACGACTTTTCTATATCCTACATAATAAATATTCTTTTAGTAAGGAAAACTTTTACAGCATCTAAAAAACCTTAATAAGGAGGAGAGTTCAGAAACTGGATCACAAGAATTCTCATTCTATGTAACAGTTAAATGGGCTTCTACATAATAAATTATATAAAAATTCTTAATATTTTTTTTTAAAATTGATTTGAATCAAGCTTTGTACTGAAAATGACTTTTGAAAATGAAATTTTCGGGTTATAACCATTTTTAATAGCTTTGAAGAAGAAGAAGAATAAATATTTGTCTAAAATTTTGACTTATAAGCAGTTTTACGAATGGCTGAATATACTGGTGAACAGATGCATAATTGAATGATTGAAGGCATTGATCGGTACATGGATGGACTAATGGATGAATGGATGGATGGACAAATGGTTAGATGGATGTGTGGACAGTTAGACGAAAGCATGGATGATTGAATGAATGGATGATTAAGTTAACACGGGTGTTCCATAGTTGACCTGCCAGATATGCTTAAGTCTATTCAAAATAATCTATAATCTACGTACAACAACAAATTGTTCTATAATCAAATCTGAATTGATTATATTAAATGTAATGTAGCATACAAATGTATGTTGTTTGTATATTAATAAATTTAAATAATAAAAATAAAGAAATCAATAAAAATAATAAAAAAAAAAGAAATATTTATATAAAAATAATAACAGTATAATATAATGACATTATAAAACGATAAAGATACAATAAATTTAATGAATTTATTAATTTCATATTATAATGAAAATAAATTGTTATAATCATAATTAATTAATTTTGTTTATTATAATTAATAAATTTTATTATAATAAATAATAATAAAAATTACATCTAATAAAATCGAAAAAATCAAAAAAAAAAACAATCTGTTAAATGTCTGAAAATTAAGATAAATCGATATAAAAAACAAAGTATGGGAAAATTTAGAAAAAGAAAACATGGATTTTAAATAAGAATAAGAATAAGAATAAGAATAATCAAAAATTATGATATAAAAGTTTTATAGATTTAGATGGAATTTATTAATCAAAATCCAACGTGGAATGACATTTCTTTTGTGTAATTTAGAATAAATCAGTGCAAAGTTTTGATTTTTAGAATTTTTCACTTCATAGAACTTTTTATTCTCTAGAAATAGAATTAAGGACAGATCTAAAAGTGCACAACAAAAACTTCATTTATTCGAATAATTTAATTCGAAATATTGAAGTCGAACATTCGAACACTCGTGTTGAACAGTCAAACTTTCGAGTCTATATAATAAAATGATATTTCATTCACAGAATTTAAATTATTGAATCCGTATGGAACAAACAATTGAAATTATTGATTTCATTGAGTTGAGACCTTTCAAATTCAAATAATTTATAATGCATAATTTCAATGAAGGAATCCATCTGATTAAACGGCTGAATAAGACAATAGGGAATTCATCATTACTATTGGCCTAAGACTTTTTAAAAAAAAGGTCCCATTCAAATATTTGAAACGTTAAATTCAATTGATGCCAAATTTTCTTAGAAATCAAAGAAATCATGAACTTTTCGTAGTCAAATCAAATATAATTAGAACGATAAAAATAAGTGGCCCAATCTAGATAACTTTTGATCATTCAAATCATGCTTGTTCAAACTCATTTTTTGTGCGAAATTTAAAATGAATGAAAAATCAAAATGCATCAAATCATCATAATTTATAACACTTTTTATTCACACAGATATGTTGTTGTTGTTGTTGTTGTTGTTGTTGTTGTTGTTTGTGTTTAATTTCTTAGGCTTTACCGTTTGATTAGCATATCACACTTTAACTGAATTATAATTTATTCCTCCCAATTGAATAACTTTTACATACATTAAATTCTCTTAAACCATTTTTTTTTTTCATTCGTTTACTCTTTTGACTGTTTCAATGCGATGGTGAAAAAGAAGAAGCATTAATATTTATAACGTATGCCTTTTTATGTTGTTATCGTTTTGTTTTATTAGCCTAAAGAAGGCCGCATAAAATATGAGAAAAGGCAAAAAAGAAAAAGAAATGTGAACATTTTTGTTTAGGCTAAATTGTGAGTATTCGCCACTTACACGCTTAATGGTTGCCAAAGAATTATTATAACTGCCATTCACAACTGTGTTGTTGATATACACATTTTGTCATTACATTTGTAACATTTAAAAGGAAGTGTCAGAAACTCATCAAAGTATGCACATTCTTAATTAATTTCCTATTTTAAATCCATTTAGGTATGTCTGTACCTCTGTCCATGTGTCCATTTGTGATAAACATTTTTGATCATTATTGATCGCAAAAAAAAAGGCGTTTCAAGCTCAAATTTGGCGTAAAGCAAAATTTGAAAATGAGTTAAATTGGTCAGAGGAAAGGGCCACAGTACAGCTTTTGCTGAGAACGTACCGGATTAAGCAAAAATTTATAGTTTTCCATTCACAACTTGAAAACTTAAAATAGATAGAAAGTTGAAATTTGGTACGTTTACCCGAGAATATACAACTTGAAATTATTTGCCTATTTAAAAGCACATTATTGAAGATTTGGTCCAAGTCAAATATAATTTTCTCACTAGTTTACTTCAATTCCTTTTTTTTTTTTTTGTATAAATAGTTCTATGAAAAAAATATGCGAAAAAGATTTAATTTTTTTCAGTTCGATATTGCTCAGTTTGTGGAAAGTTCTAAATGGACCTTTTTGATACATTTCAAAGCTTAACTCTGTGTAATTTTAGTTACCACATTAAATTTGAAGGTTATAAATTTAGTCATGGACAAATGTGGTTTATTATTTGCAGTGACCTGGGCAAATTAGAATGGACATATTTTTACTCAACCATTCACTTTACTATGAAAACATTTAGAGTCCTGAAACTGAAATATAAAAAAAAATTCTAGAGAAGAAGATATTTATGGAATTTACTCAAAAATATCAAATAATTCAAATTTATGGAATATGAAAGTTACTTGATTAGATCATGAACATAATTTTGACATCGAGAAGCAGCAATTAATTGATTTTGTTCATAAGATACTTAGAGGATAAGAAACGAATCGAAGGCCTCTTTTAAAAGCAGTTTAAACTCAAAGAAATTAGCAGAAATATTGTTTTTGAAATTGTCATAAATTTTTTTCAAATAATTATCATTGTTTGTTCAGATCTCAGAAGTCAAAAATTTCAACTATGAAAATTTGGATTGCTTTGAATTGAAAAAGAATTGATGTGTAAAGCGCCTTCTAAATTTTTTAGAATAATTAGACTTCAGAGTTTTCTTGTAAATATTTAAATTTCACATTCTGAACGTAGAGTTCTAAAAATTTCTAGGGCTTATTAATGGTTAAGCTTGTTGTTGCTGTTGTTGTTGTTATTATTATTATTATTATTATTATTATTATTATTATTATTGTTCTTGTTCTTGCTGTTATTTTTATTATTATTATATTTGTTATTGCTATTTTTGTTGTTGTTGTGATTGTTGCTGCAATTTGCAATTGCTTTCATAATAATTATTGAATAAATAAAATGTCCAAAATTCATCTCAAGGAAACGAACGGTAAAAAAAGGTGGTGAAATTATTGTTGTATGCTTGATTACCGTAATTTATGCTGAGTGTGTGGCAAATTGCTGATGTTGTTGGATCATGTTGTTGATATTTTGATCCTTTACTTTATCATCTTTATTTATTTGAATGGTTTCGTTACGGTTAACGCCTTATTAGGACTTTTATTTTGATATGTGAACAACAACGATTGCAACAACAATAAGGAAACTTAAGAATTTATATTCTGAGTTGTTTGTAAAAATGGCAAATCAATTTACACAACAAGAAATAAGAATAATTTTTTTTTGAATTCATTTCGTTTTACATTTGATTTGTATTATTTTGTCAGTCATTAAAACTTTAAGTGAATAATTTTTAATCGAGATGATTTTTCCTTTTTTTGTTTCTCTTGTTGCGTTGTAAATATTTATGATGTTTATTATTATTGTGGTTGTTGTTATTATTATCATTTATAAAATTTTATTATTCGTTATCGTGGTCGTTGTTGCTGTTGTTCTTTTATTGCATTATTTTTATGTATCTCTAACGCAAACAAAATTTGTAGTGTTAGAGTTTTGTTGTTATTGCTTTTGTGGTTGTTGTGCCGTTTATATTGTTGTTGTTATTATTCAAAGTTTTTAATTGTTTAATGAGGCGTAACATGTTGATAGTTGGGGCATTTCTTGTTGACGCGTGATACAACAAATATAGCAGCAAGAACAACAACAACAACAACAACAACAACAGCAGCTGCAGCAAACTTTTATCTTTAATTTTCTGGCATCTTTGCAAGATGTTGATCGGTAGCTATCTCTATCTCTATCTCTATCTTTCTCTCTCTCTCTCTCTTTTTTGTTTGACTGTCTCTCTCGCTTTCTCTCTCTCTCTCTCTGTGTGTGTCTGTATGTATGTGTCACTATCTCTTTCTCTCTTTTTCATTTACTGTGTGTGTATGTGTATGTGTACGGGTGTGTATTTCTTTGCCTCTCTGACCGCCTCACATTTTTTTTGCATAAATTTGATTATTATCATGTTTTCTCGATCGCAAAATTCAATAAAAAAACAACGATATTATTATTCATGTTTTGTGTACATTGTGTTGTTGTTTGTATGCTTTTTGAACATATCAATTAAAAAGTATAAAGTTTTGTTGTTTCTGTGTGAATTATTGTTGTTGTTGTATAAAACGAGTGTAAAAACGTCTTAATGAATTTTAAAATTATTCTAATGAATATTGTTGTTGTTGCAAGGTTTCCATTTGAATTTTTCTTTATTAAAATAAGCCGCACGAAGCAGCCGCAAGCAGCAAACTTCAAATTACAAAAACTGTTTGTTTTTTTTTTTTTTTTTTTTTTTTTGGTAAAATCACCTTTTTAGGGAAGTTAGCGATTCGATCGGGTGATCATTTGTTTGATTAAAAATTTAGGCGATTATTAATTTAACAATCTTATTGTTGATTCTTTTTTTTTATTATTTTATTTTTTTAGATTATTATGTTTAAAATTTTAATTTGGTTAACGCCCAATTGTCAATCAGAGTTACCTTCACAAAATAACAATGAAGGTGATTTTATATACATTCATTAAAAAAATTATTATTCAAGATTGCAATTGTTCATTAAATACTTTACATCGTGTTAAAAAATAAAATGGAATAATACTTTTTTAGAAGAGTTTTGAAATGGACTTTGAAAAGAAATTTCTTATTAAAAAAATGAGTTTCAAGTAAATGCCATAAATTTTCTTTTCCTAAAAAGTTAAACATTCTAAAAAAATCATAGAGGTATGGGCGTGTCTTTTAACCAATTATGAGAGAATTTCGAGATGGATTTCGTAAAGAAGTTACTTCTTGTAAAAAGCGTTTCAAGTTAATGCCATGAATTTTCTTCGTGCCTTTTAACCGATAATATGCAAGAGAAATGCAAACAAGAGGCGCAGCCAAAAATCTGTCCACGATAAGATCTATCTTTGATGCTTTCTTCTTGAGGCATTGCAGAGCTTCCCGGTTTTGAGGCTAAGAGTAGTTGGTAAGCAAAGAAATTCTATTACAATTAGCAACAATTACTTAAGCATTTTGAATGCGTTGTAAAATGTATAACTAATTAAGCCAATTGTTAAATTATAATAATATTGTTGAATTATGTAAAGTAGAATACTTAATAGCTCATAGCACGTCCTTGGATCTTTCCATATAAAACTTACGACTTTTAGGAAATTTTATTGTAAGCATTTTATAGTTTAACATTATTAATATTAAATGTTCTAATATGTAAAAATTATACATAAAATGTATGCTATTTAAATTTACATGTACTAAATATGTGAACTTAAATACCATTTAGAACATTTAGAACAGTATAATAATTGAAGATGTTGAATGGAAATTTTTATAAAGTAATAATTTCGTGCAATGAAAAATTTTATAATAAAAAATTAAACAAAAAATATTTTAGTACAAAAAATGTTTAGTATTTAAATTGTACTAAATCGATTAAGTTGTAATATTTGTACTAAAATTATACATTGCTATTTTAACTTCTTAACTTTGAACACTTAAAGTGTACTACAAACAATTTAGTACTAAAAAAGTTAATGCTTCAATTAATTACTTTTAATTATAATTATGTACTTAATTAATTATTAATTAAAAGTACAATGCAAATAAAAAATTCTAAATGCTAAAAATTACAATTTAACTATTTTATAAAAAAAAGCATTTCATTAACTCAAGAAGTTGGAGAAGTTGTACTAATTATGTGAACTTAAATAGCATTTAGAACATTTAGAACAGTATAATAATTGAAGATGTTGAATGGAAACTTTATAATAAAAATTTTATAATAAAAAATTAAACAAAAAATATTTTAGTATAAAAAATGTTTAGTATTTAAATTGTACTAAATCGATTAAGTTGTAATATTTGTACTAAAATTATACATTGCCATTTTAACTTCTTAACTTTGAACACTTAAAGTGTACTACAAACAATTTAGTACTAAAAAAGTTAATGCTTCAATTAATTACTTTTAATTATAATTATGTACTTAATTAAATATTAATTAAAAGTGAATGCTAAAAAATTACAATTTAAGAATTTTATAAAAAAAAGCATTTCATTAACTCAAGAAGTTGGAAAAGTTGAAAAAGTTGGAAAAGTTGTGCTTTTTTGAATAGAAAGATGAATCTGAAATCGGTGTGCCATAAAAATTAGAAGTTGTAGTTGCAGAATTTGCCAATTTATGTGATGATTAAACAAAGAACTTATTAACATTTCAAAAGACATTAAAAAGAGTTTCTAAACACACCAATATCACACCAAAAAATTAGTTAAAAATTGTTCTGTAAACAAAGAAAATAAAATAAAATAAAATAAAATAAAATAAAATAAAATAAAATAAAATAAAATAAAATAAAATAAAATAAATGAAATGAAATGAAATAAAATGAAATGAAATATTAATGAGAAATAATTTTTGTGTAAAACGATTTCGTACCATAAATTTTTGAATTATAATTTGAAAATGCAATTTTTTTAAACAAAATAAAACAAATAAACAAAAACATACCGAAATGTAGATTCATAAAATGTATAAACCAAAGTAGTTTTCATTTATTTATTTATATTTAGATGTAAATTAAATTTTTGAAGTATAAAAAAATTAGAAAATAATTTTTTGAGGCATTTTAAATCTTCTTGGAAAAACTATCAAATGAATTGACTCAGCTTTCTCTTATCACATCTATTTAGTTTCACATATTTTCACATGTGTGTGTGTGTGTGTGTGTGTGTGTGTGTGTGTGTGTGTGTGTGTTGTGTGTGTGTGTGTGTGTGTGTGTGTGTGTGTGTGTGTGTTTGTGTTATTATTCTTGTTGTTGTTGTTATTGAGATTGTTGTGATTTTGCTTACAAGCGAAGTTCTCACTTTTATTTGCCAGATTTTTTTTATTTGAAATGCTGCTGCTGCTGCTGCTGATGTTGTTGTTGTTATTGTTGTACTACATGTAGTTGGTTTAGTTCATAAATTCCTTATATAAACACATACACACACACGCACTAACGTACAACGATTATTATTAATTTCTTTGCTTTTCTGTTGCTGCTGCTGTTGCCATCTGACGTCTATTTCTGCTTCGAATTCTTCTTTATTGCTTTTGTTGCTTTCATTTCTTCTTCTTCTTCTTCTTCTTCTTCTTCTTTTACTTTCTTCATTTTAGCTGCAGCATAATTTGATATATATGCCGTTACATTTGCTAATATGTTAAGCGATGTTGTTGCTATTTTGTTTAAATTCTGTTGACAGTTTTGTCAACAATGCATAGAAAATTAGCTAATTATTGTAATAATAATAACAACAATAACAACAACATGAACATGCCTGCACACATTAACATTTCTCTTAATGATATTCTTATAGATTTTTATTTCATTTATTAAAGGTTGTTCATTAAGTAAGCAACAAATTGCAGAGTGTAATGGCATTTTTAATAAAATTCTATAAAAAAAAAAAAATTTCTACAAAATAAAGAAATATATATGCATTCGAGAAATATATTTGCCCAACCTATTTTTATTCTACATAAAAGTATCATATAACTAAATCGTTTTAAATATACGATCGTTATCATCATTATTATCATCATTAGAGTTCTTTGTGGTTTGTGATAGCAAAAAGTGACAAACACAAAAGCAGTGACAAAAGCAGCGATAACATCGCGTCGTAATGATTATCGCTGATATTATGGACGAATTGGTTCTTTTGCTGGTTTGATTTTGTAGCTGATGGAAAGCAAAATGTTTAAGCAAAAAACAACAACAACAACACACACACACACACACACACACACACACACACGTGTGTATGTATAAATGAGTGTTTGTATCAAAAATAATGATTAAAAATTTTATGAATAGATAACGCACTAATGATAATGATAATGATAATGATAATGATTATATGATAATGATAATGATTATATGATAATGATAATGATTATATGATAACATTATGTTCTATAGACAGGGGTAAAAATTTTCAAAATCAGTTTGAAAATTATAGTTTAATACGAATTAATTAATCATGCTTTTGAAAACAAGAATTTTTTTCAAATTATTATGAAAAATATTAAGAACACTTGTTCTTATTTTTTTTTTTTTTTTTTTTTTTGGTATTTTTTCCCTTTTTGTATCATGATTAATGGAGACGTAGGAAATGAGAAAATCGGATGGAGTAGAATTTAGAAACATGTGGACTAAATTGCATTAGATTTTATCAAAGTAGAGTCCGGTAGAATAAACTCGAATACAGCAAAGTTTCGCTTAAATGAAAGATTAAGTAAAATAAATTAGAATTGAGACCAGAATAAATAATACAAGATTTAATAAGATTAGATTCGATTAGAGATGGTTAAACAAAATTGCATTGGATTAGATTCGATTGCATTCGATACGATTTGTTTCGATTGGATTAGATTAGATTAGACTGAATTCGATTAGATTTTATTAGATTTCATTAGACTCGATTCGATTCAATTAAATTCGATTAGATTGGATCAGATTCGATTCGATTAGATTCGATTAGATTCGGTTAGATTCGATTATATTCGATTAGATTGGATTCGATTAAATTAGATACAATTCGATTCCAGTCGATTCGATTCGATTCGATTCGATTAGATTCCATTAGATTAGATGAGATTAGATGAGATTAGGTGATATTAGATTAGATACGATTCGATTAGATTGGATTAAATTCGATTAGATTGGATTGCATTGGATTCGATTAGACTTGATTGGATTCGATTGGATTCGATTAGATTCCTTTAAATTAAAGTCAATTAGATTCGATTCGATTAGATTAGATGCAATTATAGTCAGTTCGCTTAGCCTCGATTCGATTTGATTAGATTCGCTTTGCTTAGATTCGATTAGATTCAATTACATTATATTAGATTGGATTCGATTGGATTAAATTGGAGTAAACTAGATCAGATTCGATTAGATTGTGTTCGATTAGATCAAATTAGTTTTTGATAATGTAAAGTAGAATATAATTCAGTAAAATATCGTAATAGTGATCTCAGTTTAGATTAGACAAAACTAATCTAATGGCTTATCACGATAGAATACCTAGAGCGAGTGATTTACCTACTTAATGGTGTAACAAGGTAGAATAGAGATCATTATCATGATTAATAGATATTTTTCAAGCGTACATTTTCATATGTAGCTGCCCAAATGTTGCTTGTTAATTTACAATTTGAATCGTCTCAATTCAACTCACATGGCTGCGAATTGTATTGATGTTAGTTACATTGTGTTACGTTATGTTAAGTTACGTTACATTGCATTGCATTGCAGTGTGGTGCAATGTGTTGTGATGTGCCCTCACATGTTCATGTTGGTACAGCATTATTATGGCAAATTGTTTTGCCACAGACACATCTTGTAAAATTCGCTCTTGTTATTTGAATTTCCTTTTTTTTTTTTTTTGTTTGTTTGTTATGTTTGTTATGCATTAAGTATCTGGTAAAGTGTAAAATAGTTTGATATAGATCTCATTTTATATAAATATTCATTATATACATGTAACACACACATGTACACATATAAATGAATAATGTAAATAAAATAAATCTAAATATAATAACAAGTGTAGGCCTAAATGATTTTGTATGCGTTTTTGTGTGTATGTATTAAATAAATATACTCAAATATATTGAAATGTAAATAAAATTATTGCCTTATGCTCACCTTCCTTTTTCATATTTATAAATATTTCTATTTTTAACAGATTATTCGCTTTTGAGATTTTATAATTTTTTTTTTTTGCAACCTTCAGTAAAATAAGTTTTTTCCAATTGTTTCTTTTTTTTTTCTTTTGAAATATTTTATTGCTTTAAATTCAAATTGCTTCATTATGGTGTTGCTGTTTTTATTATAATAATTATTATAATTATTATTATTACATTTGTTAATGATGTTCTTTAAATAGATTTTTCATAATTTATATTACTTGATAGGCGCGATAATTTATTATCTTATTTGTTAAAAAAAAAAAAAAAAAAAAAAAAAAAAAATTGTTGAATTTCCGATTCGTATGGAAATGTAGCAGCATTAATATTTCAATAAGTTAATAAATTGAGAAATCAGTTCGTCATTAATTAGATTTTTTATATTTCTTGAAACTTAAAGCTCTTTAAAAATCTCAAACATATAACTTTTTTAATAACTTTCACAACTTCAAGCATGAAACTTTACATTTAATTTGATAATTTCATTCTCAGCTAAATTAGATATTTTTTTCAAGGCAGTTTTCAGAGGATTCTGATCCATCTAATACTTTGTATTTAGTATTTTTTTTCGTTATTCCATTCGTTTTTTTTTTTTTACTAAGAATCTGCCTTTGAGTGGAAACTTCTTTCTTAAAGCAGATGTTTTAATAATAAACCATAAACGAATATTAAGGGCATGATAAATGATTTTTTAAGTACTAAAAAAAAGTGTTTTATTTTAGTTAGTGTTTTAAATTAATAAAAATCGCTTAATTAGTACAAATGAAATTTGCTTGAAGGATGGCAACATCCTTGTTATCGATTATGATAATGATTTTTAATAAATAATTACATTTAAAATTATCTAATGAAAATTTGTGCAATCTTAAATTTGCTTCTTTTTTTATAAATAATCTCTTCTTACAACGCTTAAAATTGAAGCCTGCCTGTTCCTCTGTCCAAGTAAAATTTTTATCCAGTTACAGCTCTTAATTTTTGAGATATTTTAATAAAATTTCATGCTTAGAGATGCGCTACATTCAAAATGGTTATAAACGTATTACTTTTGAGACGACTCATCATACAACGGCTTTTGCGCAGAAAATTCCATTTAAAATGTTTTTCGCAAAATATTCCTTTTTAGGTTTAGAGCAGTCTAATTTCTTTCTGATGTACATACCCACAACGAACTTATCAAATCATTTAAAAAATCACAATTCTTTGCATACTTAATTTGTCAATTATGATCTAAATTTTTAATTTATATTAAGCAAAGTGCTGTAGAGTATTTAGGAAACGGTTCCGCTTGCCTAGAACATTCCTACTTCTTGGGATTTCAACAAATTTCCGTACTTAACTCAAAAATCACTGTATAATAACAATTTAAATTAATAAGTAATTCTAATAATACAAAGAGGAAAAGCAGCAAGAAAGAGAAAGCAAATAAAGAATTCATCTCATTTTTTATAAAAATATCTTTATTTAATATGCATATATATAAATATATACATTGTAATATTTCACACACATCTCAACAACGTATGAGTGATATTAATTTATGAAAATGTTGACATGCCCGCAGGGAATAACCAAGAAAGCAGAAATATATATATATATATATATATATATATATATATTTATATATATGTAAAATGCAAAATGAAATATGTGAATTTGTTATTAATAGCTCATAAAGTATCAAAACAAAATAAAAGCAAAAGCGCAAACAAAAGAGATATTTTAAAATAAAGTAAGCAACAAATAAAGAGACAAAGATTCCTATCAACATTATCATTATCATCATCAGCATCATTAACGGTATATGCATAACTATATAAAATAATAATGAAAAATTATTAGATGTTTGTTGCATGATGATCGATACGATCGATCAACAAATACCCTTACACCGGATTTTCGAAACCGTTTAAGAAATGTTTAACTTTTTTATGGAGAATTTGAAAAATGTGTATAGTGGAAGGGGTCAGAAGAAAGGGGTTTCAATAGAATTGAAATATTTTATTTAAATTCAGAATGTTTGCTTATCATTAAAACATATTCGAAGATTTCTTTTTAAAGCAAGTTACATATTTTGAAATGAAGTCAAGGAATTGTAAGCATGCTCCAGTACAGTCCATAAGCAATACAAAATCTGATGGCCTTAAGCGGATCTGATAGACTTTATCAAGCTATTTGATAAGCAATTTGATAAGGAATTAGAATGACTTCTAAAGAAACATACTAAAGAACGGATGGACGTACAGATGATATATCCAAAGATAGATGGTTATAGATAGATGAAAGGACAGATGATATAATGGACCTAGTACTAAAAATTTTTAACTTTATTTAAGCAAAATATTTCTAAGCAGTTCTAAATAATAAAAGAAAACTATAAGTCCAACTTAAGCTTTTCAAAGTTTTTCCGAAACTTAACCAAAATCTTGCCTGCCATTGAAGTGTAGAGCATTTTCAAAATTATCTAACTCTAACATTATAAAAATGTTTGCATATGTTTAGTTAGTTCAGGCATCTAAAAATAAAAAGAAAAATAAAAATAAAAATAAAAATAAAAAAAAAAATAAATTTAACAATATATGAAATTCAAAAGTTTATTAATTAATGTCTGTTAGAGAAACGTCTCCACCTTCAACTTTCTCCCTGCCACATCTCTTCTTATCATCACATTTATTGTGAACTGATATAAAATATTTTATAATAAATAAAAAAGAAATGAAATGAGAAAAACTAGAATAAGAAAAGAAAAAAAAAAAAGAATTGTAAGAGAAAATGAAAGCAAAGCGTGAAAATGTGAAAAAGTAAAAAAGTGAAAAAGAAAAACTTTGCCACATGAATATTTTGCACATATGTCAGATAATAAATGTGTGTATAAGCGAGCCCAAAAATATCATCACACCCTCCATTCTATTCCATTTCACTCCATTCCAATAATATACATTTAAAATTATATGTTAATAATGACAAGAGTATGGAACATATAGATACAAACGGCAGATGCAGCAGCAGTCACATTCAGAGTCACAGTGACTGCGATATCAGCAGCGACAACAACAATAAATATCAAACAGCACAAGCCATAAGAAGCAAAAAAAAAAAAAGTGCAAGTATACAGCACTAATGATGGCTATAATAGCAATAATAGCAACAATATGAAAGCAAAAACAACAATAAACAATAAATCGTGGAAAAAAGATGTTTTCTAGAGGAAAGCAACATTAAACAAATATCCACACAGCACACATGCACATACATACATACATACATACATACATACATACATGTGTACATACATAGCGATGCATACTATTAAGTCTATCTCTTTTTATTGCACGGCCCAACCGTCAATCTACATCTAAACATCTATACATAAAAGGAAAAAGCTCACACTTTTACACTAAGCAGGCGCCTCTCATTTAACGCGATTAAATGATGTAACGTATTATTTGGCAACCATTTTCCATGTGGACTTTTTTTATATTTTGGGATATAAGTTACAAAAAGTTTGAGGTGGAAGCGGGCCTTATTAGATCGATCCATTTAAAATCCCTTTTAAAGGGGTACAGTTTTCTTATCAAACTGCATGTTTTGATATAAAAATTTTCCTAAATATAATAATCAAGTTCCATGGGGCCTTTTTGTACTTTGCGGTATAAAATATAAAATGTTTAGTCATGTCGCAGGAACGATTTGAGGTGGCACCATGTTTTATAAGACCGATCCATTCAAAATTACCTTTTTAAAGGGTACAACTTTTTATATAAATTGCGAGTCACATTAGATCGGCATGTTTTGATTTAAAAATCCTACCAAATAAATATTATTTTTTTTTAATAATAACTCAGTTTAAAATAAATGGAGCAACTATGTCTCGCTTTGACCTCTTTTTTTTTTAGCGCTTTCTAAAGAGCGATTTAGTTAGATGATTTGAAAGCCAAAAATTTTGGAAGGCTTTAGATTTTTTTTTTGTAACTTCTTGAAGTGCAATACAATTTTTTGATTTGAACATAACGCTTTGTTGCAATGAAAGAACTTTTTCAATGGGACCAAATCAATGGAATCTCCAAATTTAAATTAAAGTGGCGTCAATTATTTAATTAATTAATTTTCTCTTCATTACAATTTTCTCTTCATTAAAATATATTTTTAGAGTATAATTCTGAAACTTTATGAATTTACTTTGTGGCAAAACGATTTCCTCTTATAAATTTGGTTATTTAGCAAATTGAAAAAGATTTTCTTACTGAATCATTTGTGCCAACAAATTTCATCTTTTAAGTAAAAAAAAAAAAAAAAAAAAATTAAAAACAAAGTGTAAAATTGTTAATCACACGTTGAAAGTCGTATTAAATCAAAATCGTTTAAAATTAAGGGCGAAATTTTTTCCTGTCATGCTTCCCAAGTAGCGCATTATAAGAAGGATGCCTGTAAATAATCATTTAACTAAACTATTTTATATACATAAATATCTACATAAATAAGCATATGTTTACATACATACACACATACACACATACACACATACACACACACATATATTTACATACATGTACATACATATATATTTACATAAATGTATAAGATATGAAAAAAATGTAGAAAAAATCTTGATTTTACGTGCATTCTGCTGTCTTTTCTTTTTTTCTTTTTTTTTTTTGCTGGTTAATAAGAGCAAAATGAGCAGAAAATATCAACATCAGCAACAGCAGCGATAGCAACAATAATAATTAAGATAAAGAAAGCAAACAAGAAAGACAAGCATGCAAAAGTAAAGCAATAGAGAATGAGAGAGAAAGAAAGAAAGAAAGAAAGAAAGAAAGAAAGAGAGAAAGGAAGAAGTGTAGAAAGCAAAAAAGAATAAGAAAAAGAAAAATTGTTGTCATATATCATGGCATGGCTGAATGAAGATGCGCGTACCCAGTTCATTACAAGCTCAACGGATAATTTTTATATTTTGCAAATATTTTTTTTTTCGTTTTTTTTTTTTTTTAAGTTTTTTTCTTTTTAATTTTATTTTGTTTTTAACGTTTGTTGGTTTGTTTTGTAATGGTGATAATGATGCACAATGATGCGAACGATGATGATAACGATGGCGACTATGAAAAATTATAACCACACACACAATTATACACAGACAAAAACACATACATACATACATGTATATATGTGTGTTTACATGCTTGTTTGTATGCTCTTTTACATTTTCCATTATTTACATCTACATAAATAAATGCCTGATAGTGAAATCGTCAAGAATTCCATCTCATCTCAACATCCAACTAAATGCCCAGACATTCTCAATATCTCACAAGAATTATTATTTATTTCTATATAATGTAAATGTATGTATGTATGTATAAAATATGCAATTTTATATGTGTAGATGTAAATTTCTATAGATTTTTGCTTAATATAGCAAAATGTTATATGTGCCGTGTTAGGTAGAAAAAAAAAAAACCAAAATAAAATGTTAATGAGTAAGAATGAATAAACAAAATAATGGATAGGCAGACAGATAGATAGACAGACAGATAGATAGATAGAAAGGCAATTAAACTGAGAAGCTATGTAAACGGCCTCATCTCAATTGCAAAAATTAAAATGGGCAAAATTTACCAAAAAAAAAAAAAAAAAAAAAAACTAAAAAACTAAAAACTAAAACGCAAAAAAAAATTCAAAACAAAATCATGTAAGAAATTATTTCACCCTTCAGAATCAGTTTTTTTTTTTTTTTTTTTTTGAAAACAAGAGCAATATCAAACTCTTGGCATGAATTTTGTTTTGTAAAATATTACCACAATTTTTGAAATTCTTGTTAATATTTTTAAAAATTAAATACATACAAATCATACAATTAATTTAGTACATTTAGTACATTTCATTTTTAGTAAATTTTTTTTGCTAGCACTTTCTTTTAACATCTGCATAAATTTTTAATATATTACAAAAATGTACTAAAATGCCCTATAAGAAAAAATAATTCATTTTTAGTACAAGAGAAATTTCTTTTAAGTTTATACTAAAATTATTGAATATATCAATTTTTAAGTAAAACTACCAAATAAAATAATAAAATGGCTGGAGAATTTTTGGTACTAAAATTATTTTTATGAATTTAAATAAATTTATTATTAAATATTTAGTACTATAAAAAGAAGCATATATATATATATATATATATATATATATATATATATATATATATGTGTGTTTGTGCTAAATTAGTACTAAATTAGTACATTTATTTAAATAATTAATGTGAATAAATAATTTAAAATTATTAAATTGTAATTTGTTTTTGAATTAGTGTAACCAAAAAAATTTAGTACTTTTTTAGAACTTTTCTTTTAGTACTTTTTTAAGTACAATATTAGTATAAATATCTTTACATATTTCTATTATTTATATTCTCTATGGCAATAAAAATTGTATAACATAAAAATGTAAAATGTTGAAGGGACATAAATAAATATTTTAGAAGTGATAAAGTTTTAGAAGTCTTAAGTACAAAAATATTTGTGATATTGCGTTTCTTAAAATTTTATCATTTAATTTAACATGCAAGTTATTTTCCTAAATCATAAACTTTCTTTCTCTATCTCTATCTCTTTCTTTTTATCTCTCTTTCTCTCTCTCTCTCTCTATTTCTTTCTCTCTACATCTGTCTCTTACTCTCTCTGTGTGTGTGTGTATAACGTCCGCCTCACGATTTATTTATTAATAATGCAATTAATTTGATGATTTAACAGTCAAAGACAAAAAAAAATACAACAAAAAAAAAAGCGAACTCACCCAGCACACTTTGACATAAATATTAAATTAAATATAATAAATAAATGAAATTACAGTTAAATATATATATATGTAATGTGTACGAATGTATAATGCACACACACATCAATAAAAATCACATAATAAATCATTTTGATAAGCACGACAATTATAATAAGCCATGCGCATTCGTGTAATAAGGTTCGTGTGTAACTGTCACTCTCGTTTAAGCATGTTATTGCAATTGTCGTTACTTGCTGTCATTGCTGCTTTGCTGCTGTAAATTGCTATATGTTACTGTTTGTTGTTTATTATTATTATGATTATTTTTGATAATCAACAAACTATCACAATTTAACCCGTAGCGTATAATAAATTTAAACAAGATCAAGAGATTGTAATAAATAAAATGTTGAGTTAAAAGAGTTGAGGAGGTTTATTTGTTTGTATGGATGGATGGACATTATTAATATGACATTAATAGAAATATTTATAAAGTCCGTCTGGCTTGATCTAATTATTCGTTTGCCGCTTTATATATCTCTCTCTATCTATATCTTATAAATATCCATTACTCTATCTCTCTTTTCATTCAATTAGTCATATTCAGTTCTGGAATTCTTTTATGTTGAAAAGCAAATAATTGATAACGAGGGAGTAACCTAAGCAAGACTAACAACAACAACAACAACAACAACAACAAAAAGAATGGCCATATATGTTTATTATGATATTGCTCTTTTGTTTGCTTTCTTGCCGTCATTCTTTAATTTTGCTGTTCATTTATTGTACATGATCAATTGAAAGTATTATGATAATTTTTCAGCGCCCACATCAAAATTTTTCTTATATTTTATATGAAATATTCTACTATTGAAGATTTTTGTATATGTGTGTGTGAGAGAGAGACAGAGAAACAAAAATTATTCATATTTTGTTTTTTTCAACATTCCTTCTCCACAAAATATAAAGAAGAAAAGAAAAAACAATATCAATAATAAAAATAAATATTTATTCTGTTGTGTTTGACATCGTCAGCCCTAAATGAAAACTTTATGATTCCCCTAAATGAAAAGTTCAATTAAATCTGTGTACATAGAATTCTTGTATATTCTACATATATATAGATTTTTATAAATTTATATATAGATTTATATAAAACATTTTATTATTAGTCTGATTTACAGCAAAGATTATTCAGTTTGTTTATTTTAAATGATATTTCCGTTGTTGTTTAGGTTTTTGTTGTAATATTCTGGATATTTATGTAACACGTGTATGATACAAACAAAAAAAAAAAAAGGGAAAAAAATTTATTTAATTTTTATATGATTAAATTAAAAAGGGAAGAATGAAAAAACATGAAATGAGACCTTTTCAATTTTAATCTCAATTTTAATATTTGGAATTTCAAGCAATGTCATAGAAAAATAAAATTATAAACTTAAAATTCCTGTACTTAATTAATTTCCATATAATAATTAATTTGTTTAAAAACTTGGCGCACTTTAACGCAATTTTTCTTAAAACATTCAAATCAATTTTGAGTTAGTTGAAAAACTTTATGAAATATTACATTCATTAAGTAAACTTCATAAGAGAGAAAGTGAGATAAATAGAGAGAGAGAGAGAGAGAGAGAGAGAGAGAGAAAGAATAAAAAGCAAAGGTAAGTTATTAATTAAATTGGGGCCCTTAGTTCAAAACTTTCCAAATTATGTTTATCATAACTTACCTCAAGCCTCTTTCTCCTCATTTCAACATTTTTAAATGATATGGTGAGTACTTAAGTATTTGCTAAATACTAAGCATATTAGTAATTGTTATGTACTCTCTATGAATTAATTAAGTTAAGGTTTTTCCTACAAGAGACTTATTTTTTAACAGTAATGTTATTTATTATTTTATTGAAATAGTTATGTACTTGCTAAGTATTTCATAATTATATATTAATTAATAATTAATAAATTATTTTCCATGAATTGTTTTATCAAAGCCAAGCATTAGCCATATATTTTCAGTGTCCAACGTCTGCAACCAAATTTTTAATTGTAAACAAAATACTTACTAAGTACTTATCAATTGTACTTATAGTTGTAATTGTAATTGATAAATGTATTCTATGAAATAAATATTAAAGTTTTAAGAAAGTAATCAAATAAATATGACAAATGGTTAATTTACTTCAATTATCATAAAATTAGAAGAATTAAAATAAAAAAAATTAATCGATAACAGCCAAAAGAATTTAAATACTCTTAAGAAATTTATTTGGCTTATACTGAATAGAATATAAATTTTTCTTATACGCTCATATCACACGTACTATATCAGAAAGATGAGAATGAACAAATTGCGAAATCTCATAAAATATAATTCATTCAGTTAAAATAGTATAAGTAATAATAATAACAACAACAACAATAATAGCAAAATCTTTCTCTATAAAAATAATATATTTAAGAAAATAATTTAATTAATGTTTTCATTTTTCTGTTCGATTAGTTTCTGCTCTTTTATTTTCTTTTTTTTTCACTATAAATCATTGTACATTTAATTTAATGCCCGCACACTTACACACACACACACACACACACACACACAGACAAAACTAACCACCTGAATTAATATTATTTCAAGCGAAACCCTCTCAAAAAAAAAAAAAAAAAAAAAGAAAACAGAATTAAATATCACAAAACAAAATGGAAAGCAAAATGAAAAGTTGTGAAAAAAAATTTCACTGAAAATCAAATAAAATGTGAAAAAATTTCTTCATAAAATATTACAGATTATTCGAAAATTCAAATCGCATAAATAAATTAAAAAATATATGTAGACATAATTATTCATATGCACTCACACATTCACACACACACATAAATTTTTGTTAATTGATATTTAGAAACAAAAAAAATAAAGGGGCGGGGGCGGGGGAAACGACCGAATGAATAATTATTAAAAAAATTTCTTGCATCAAGAGAAATTAATTATAAATAATGGCCGCCATAAAAAGTTGCCAAAAAATTGCAAATAAAAAAATTTAAAAAAAAAAAACAAAATCAAAAGCAGAAATGAAAAATGAAAACATACAAATAATAAATGAAATCTAAAAGAAAATATTGGCATTTTTTTCCATTTTGGACGTAATATTTTTCTATTGTTTAACAACATTCCAATCATAATGGATTCAATTGCTTCCAAATTATGTAACATTATAATTGACAGGTAAGAGACAAAGAAGAAAGAGACCCAAAAAAAGAGGGACCTATTTTAGTTAACTTTAGAAGTTGGAGAATAGACTCTCCTTTTTTGAGGGTTCGTGTCCAGTGCTAGAAAATTGTTATTGATAGATCTGGCATCAGCTTCATGTGTTTTCTTAGTAAATATGGACCATAATCGATAGGCAATCGAAATTTTGAATTATCATGTTTCATTTAGATTTGTAGATTCAAATCTTTCAGATATAAGAAACCTTTGTAAAATCTTTCTTAAACAGTTTCACGCATCATGGCAAACTATTTCTATTAACGAAATTTTGATACACTCAATCATTCGTGCTTCAATGGTCTTGAAACTTTGACATTATATGGCTTTGAAGTTTGGTGCTCTTCAGAATTTCAATAAGTTCATTTGAAATTTTATTTATTTTATTATTTATGAAAATGGTGCATTTGTAATGATCAATAATCGATCAATAAGTTAATTATTAGAAACGTTTTCAAATCAAATTGCATGAGCTATTTATGGAAGATACAAATTAGAAAAATAATTTTCGATTTCAATGCCAATTGAAATTTTTGAATTCTAAAATTTTAAACATCTATAATTTCTAGATCTAAATCGATTTCAGATGTAAATCGATTGCCATTTTTAATATATTTTTAATATAAAAAAGAAGTAATGAAAAAAGTCAATTTTTGAAATCGAATAAAAAGTAAAATAATTTTGAGAATAATTTTTATAGACGGCATTAACTAATAAATTTTTTACGCTTCGAGGGTGCTTTATAATTGCGATATGTTGTTGCATTTCATTTATAGAAATTCTTCTTATTCTTCTTTATTTCTGAATTTTTTAATTTGTTTATTTTTCGCTTGCTTTTTTTTTTTTGATATTTTAACCGAATTACAATTTTGAGATTTGCTTCCAAAATATCAGTGTGATATAGAAAATATATTTAAATAGTTGCAAATGAATGTCTAAGAAAAATGTGTTTATTGAAAGTTTTAATTTGAATCAAATTCTTGTTGGCTTTGTTTCATTCTTCAAAAAGGCTATGAAAGGCTACAATAACAACAATAGCAACAACAATAATAAAAATAATAATAAAAATAATAATTATATAAATAATAACAACAAATAAATAAAAAAAAATTTAATGTGGCTAGAGCCAAATCTTAATTACCCACCACCATCCAGTCACGTACACTAATTTTGGTAATTTTTTGATACAAACAGATAATTTGAAATTGTGTAGTTTTTGTTTAAGTGTTATCGATTTTTACAATTTTCATGCAAACATTGTAAATTATGGACTTTGTATTTGTACTAAATTTTAGTTTTCTATTTGTTTCAGTTTTCAAGTTATGAGCAAAAAATTTAGAAATTTTTTACTTAAAAAAAATTGAAGTGTACTCAATTTACGTTAGATTGTGGGCGTGTCCCTTTGCCAATGTGGCTCGTTTTCAATACCAACTTGCCTGTAAAAAATTTTCAATGCTCCTGCCAAATTTGCGATCACAAGAATATTTATCACACTGGGACAGCAGGACAGACAGACAGACACGCTCAAAGCTAATCAAGAATTTGCATATTTTATGATGACCGAAGCTCCTCTTTGATTGTTACAAATATAAGAACAAATAGAGTAGACCTCCGACCTTTAAGTGGGGCGTGTAATAAAACATTACAAATATAATAAAATATTTATACAAATAATTTACGAATGAAATTGCGTCAATTTTCTTTAATAAAAATTTGCTTCGTAATTTCATGCCAAATTATTTAAATAAGTTTTGCATTTTTTTAAATTTTTTAAAAATATATAAATGTTTGTTGGCCAAAATGTATAGTCTAGGTCTATATTTACATGTGTATTCAAAACTCATTTACATTAATTTATTGTTCTATTTTGTAGTACTCATTTTTAGATACAATTTATTATTATAAAATTATTATTGAAATATTTTCGATTTATTTTTCATAAATATTAAATACAACTCATTGGTAATGTACTAATTTTTAGTGCTAATTTGTAGAGTAGTTGAAATGGACTAACTTTTTATTATGCCAATCAATTAAAAATCATTTTCTGATTCGATTTCAGTCTATCAATCCGTATGTCCATCTGTCCATGTAAATTTGTTATCAAAGTATCAGGGCGTGGTGTAGCTCAAAAGGTACCCGGGAGTAACTTTGGTTAAAATCAGATTTGTTATTGCGACCACGTTCCATATAACAAACGGTTTTGCAAAGCGTTTTTTTTTGTAGACAAATTAACGATTCTGTGTATTTTTTTATAAAAATTTTGTGTAGGGTATTTAAGAGTCGGCTCTAATCAAATGCATGCACTTGTTTTTAAATTAACATTTAAATTTATTGAAAAATTTTTCCAATTACGCACCAATGGATTTTGGACTCGAAGTATTTTTGAATTTTGTTGCTGATTAAGACTTCCTGACTTTTTCGGTGGACAGATCATGCCAACGATTACCGAAATTGATCAAATCTTCAACTTTTAACTTCCAATAACTTTTAAAATTTTTATATTTTGAAATGAAGATTGTGAAAAGTTGATTATAAAATATAAGCCAGAGTTGCCCTTAAACACACATTGCGGAGTAAACGATGGCAATGAATTAACAGAAGAATGGAAGTAAAAGAAATGGAAAAAATGCGGGCAGAGAAAGCAAGAAACAGAAAAAAAAAACAGAAGAAAAATGATGTAGTGTTTTGAAACGCAAAAAAAAAAAATGGTGATATCAAGAACAAGAAGAACAACAAAATTATCAGAAACAGGCGGCGTTAATCTGGTTTTGAAAGTCAAAATCAAATAAAAAATATATTTTTATATATATATAAAAAAGAGAGAAAAATGTGTGGTGTAGAGTATAATAAAATAATCACAATAATAACAACAATTACAGATACTTATGCCGCGCAAGATTTTTATTAAAAAGAAATTTTTTTTGGGCATTCTTGTGGCCGCTTTACTTGATTTTCTTCAATTGAAATCATTTTCTCCATTTAATATTAATAGGAATATTTAAAAAAAACATATGGGTCAATAAGTCGTCGGTCTGATATATATATATATATATATACTAAGAACAGTATTAATGTTAGTGTTAGGATTTGTGGTGGTGTTAGTGTAGACCTATAAATATTTTGGAAAAAAAATTTAACTTTGCAACGCTAGATTTAAAATTGTTGCAATAATTCTAACAATTGTTTTTCAGATTTATGCTTAATTAAGCATTTCTTTTTAATGGAGCAATGGCCGCCAAATTTGCAAAGAAACTTTACCACAAATTATTATGGAAAAACATGCTGAAAGTGAGCGCGCTTGGTAGAACACAATTAAAGGCGAAAATTGTTGCCATTTAAAACTAACTGTTGAATTGCAAGCATTTAAAAATCATCATAGAAAAAAATCCATGTAAAAGTTTTAGAATAAAAAGCTTTAAAAAAATTTGAATAAATATTTAAAATTGAGAGTTTTACATTTGAGGGAAAACATTTTGTTTAAACAAACATGAAGCATTACAAATTAAGAAAATTTTTTTTGCTTGTTAGATATATGACTTATTGAACGATATGTTATATACAAAGTGTTAGAACCGTTGAGAGCCTTTTATTTTACTTTGATAATGATTTTGTTTTATTTTATTTTTCTCCTTTTTTGTTTCATTTTTTTTTTTTTTTTTGATTTTTTTGTTATAATGAATGATGATTTTGTTATGTCTTCCTAAATATGCCGTCTATAGTTGCTGCTATTGTTGTTATCAATTTTGTTATTTTGTTGTATAAATTTCTGCTAATCATACAAAAAAGTGAATAAAATTGTTTTAGTTTAGTCTGCTGTCAAAACTTGTTGGGTGGCATTTATAATGATTTATTTGCTGCTTTAATGATGATTACCTTTAACTTTAATTTTAACTTTAACATCATCATTATTATCATTATCATTATAATCATTATCATCCATATTATCATTATCATTATTAGTAATATCGATATTATGTTGTTGTTATTATTATTGTTATTGCTTTTATGGTATCTTTATTATAGTGTGTCTTGTACATTTTTCTAGAGGCCTTTCAAAAAATTGCTTGTAGCCCATTTGCCATTTGCCATTTTTTTTTGTTGTTGTTACTGTTGTTGTTGCTTTTAACGCTATAATTAATGACACTTATCATACACTTTTCAGGCATCATTTAGTTTATCAAAATTAGATGAAGTTTTTATGAAAGCAAAAGAGAGTGCGAAAGAAAAAGTAGGAGTAGAAGAAAGAGAAGGGAATTTCATTAAAATAAATAAATTTATTCAATTTAATTTAATTTTTACATTAAATACACATAAATTAATGCTATCAAACACTTTGAAATTATCATTATAAAAATTCTCATGTGGCATGAATAGTTAGAGCGTGTTCCCGAATCAAGTTTTAAGAAAAAGTGTAAAAAAAAAAAATCGAAAAGTTAGCATAGAAATGATTGAAAAATTCTTTCATGGAAACTTTTTCAAAAATTTATTCGAGAATACTGTTGAAATAATTAAAAATTTTAAATTCACTTCATTTTCTAATCATTTCTTATTAATTTATGAAATTAAAGGAATCGAAGAACTGAAATGTTTATCAGTTTATTTATCTAGTAAATTGTTTCAAAAAAAAAAAAAAAAAAGTCAAAAGAACAATTTTTGACGCAACCAATTTTAAAATAAAGTTTTATAAAGATTTTAAAAGAGTTTGAAAGATTTGGAATTGATTTAAAAGATCTCAGATCTACCAGAGTTACATGGCATTCAAATGTTTCTGTTATCTATATTTCTGACTCTTCAATTTAGAATCATAATTATAAAATAATAAATTTTCGATTCAAGAAATGTTTTATACAATTTAAAAAAAAATTCCACACTTTAATATCTTAGTTGTTTGCTTGGTTTTTGATTTGGATTCGAAATGTTTAGAGATTTTTACATTTTCTTCTTCTTATTTTTTGTTACATAAAATTGGAATTTTAGCATATTAATTTTAATTTGATTTATAGGCAAGAAATCTTTTCAAAATTTTCTCTTTGAATTTGAATTTCAATTTGAATTATTATTATGTTGATGAATGATTTGAATGTTTGATTAGAAGTTTGAGTTAAAATTTGATTAGATTCATTAATTGTTATTATTCTTTAAAAGAAATTAAAATATCGCTTGAAATTTTTACAACCTTAATTAACGCTATTGACTCATTAATGTTAATAATCTTAAACATAATAATGTTGTTAATGATGATGATGATGAAAATACATTTAAAGTAAGAGAAATGAATCGTTGAAGATTTCTTTTTTGAGGTTAAAACGTTGAAATTTTAAAAAAGCATTATGGTGTAAAAATTTCACTTAAATTTGATGTTTTGGAAATTAAATAATTTTTAATATTGTTCTGAAATATGTAGATTTAAACAACGACAGCAACAATATTTAACACTTGATTAATCAAATAGTTTAATAATTATGATGATAATAATAATAATAATGATGATGATGATGATGATGAATCTATATTTTGCTTGTTTTAGAGTAATTCCAAAATTCCAAAAGTTGATTTTCCATTTTTCATAACTCACTTTTCATTTCCATTTTTCTTTGCTTTTGATTTTCGCTTTTCACTTTTTTTTTTCATAATTTTAATTTGTCTGCAATAGACAGACAGACAGATAGATAGTTTTTTGCTTATAAGGACTCATCCTCAATACTTTCTCTTTGTTTCTATTTCTCTCTTTCTCTCTTTCATTGTGCCATTCAATGGGCTGTTAAAATTTTTAACTTTAACATGATTAAGAATAATTTTGCAAATTTTGTTCAGCGTTTTTCTTTTTTTTGTCTTCTCTGCAAATTCTTGATTTATATATTATTTTTGTTTAACATCTGCCTTATATAAACTTTTTTATATACACCTACACACACACACACACACACACACACACACAATCGCACTCACATTTACATTTACATTCAAATGTCATCGTTTAGTTTTTTAAGTAAATAATTCTACAGTATTAACATTATTTATGTGTATGCACAGCCATGCACACACATACATACCTTCCCACTGAAATGCTTTCAAATGTCCCGTTCATATAGAAATATCCAAAAAAAAAAACAAAAAAAAAAAACAAAAAAAAAACTATAAAAAAAAGACAGAAAATAAAGGAAGAAAAAATGCTGCAAAAAAAAAAAAAAAAAATAATTTGAAAATTGAACGAAAATCACAACAACAAGATAAGAAGAAGACTAACAATATTATGATGAAAATATGTGTATAAAGTTTAACTTCATTATGATCATTATTGTTTTATTTATTCCACCTTCTGTTTCGCCTCAAGTCACTTGATCGCTCAATTGATTTTTATACATCATATATTTTTTTTTTGTTTTTTTTTGTTTTTTTTATATCAACTTTCTTTGTATCTCTATCTATCTATTTCTTTCTCGTTTTTTCTCTCTGTATTACTTTGATTCATTCATTTTGATACTGCTTCTTCCTTTAAAGCTTTGAAAGAATATGCTGTTGGTGTTTTATAATGATTTTTATTATTAATATTTATATCCCAGTCAAATAGGAAAAGGGAAGAGAAGACGATAACAATAACAATAACAATAACAATAAGAATAACAATAAAGTCAATGGCAATGCCAGCGACTGCGACAACAATTATGTTAAGAAAAATTATATTTAAAAGATATAGAAACTTTATTATTCAGTCTTGCAAACATCCAACCAGAATGACCCTAAAAGCCAAACATTACAACATACATTTTTTTTATATATTTATAAAAACAGAGATAGTTAAAAAGAGTAACAGAGAAAGATATAGATATATATATTTGTGATTTTATGCAGTAACAGAATGATGATGATAATGATGATGATGATGATGATAACGATGATGATGATAATTCTCCATATAAATAAAATGCAGGCTACGCTTGATACGGTTTTTTGTTATGCCCATAAAATTGCGTTGAATCAAACTGTGCTTCTGTCGCCTTTTTCATTAAATTGATGAATAAGCAACAACAATAACAAATAAATGATAATAACAAGTGTATAAATTTTTTTGGCATATTAAATTTATTAAAACTTTTGCCAAAATATTATTACAAATTCAATTTCTTATATTAAACATTTTAAGACAAAAACAAAATGTTAATTAATTAAATACTTAATTAATTAATTACTTAATACTTAATACTTAATTAATGAATTATTTAATTAATTAAATACTTAATTAATTAAGTACTTAATGAATTAATCACTTAATTAAATACATAATTAAATAAGTAATTAATTATTTACTTAATTAAATACTTAATTAAAAATTCTAGTTTTCGGGCACATTTCATATAAAATATTATCATTGTTTTTCAAAACTCAGAAATAGATTTAGGTCAAGTGAATTAATTTGATTTAAATTGTTGCAGAAAGTTAATTAATTTTTCGTTTTTATAAAAAATGGTCCAAAATTTTTGTAGTTTTTACAAACCTATTGCAGGATAGTGTATCAGTTTAAGAACAAGAAGCATAAGGAACACTTTTTATTTCTTTATAATTCATTGGCCTATAAGTTTTCCATTCAAATTGGTCTATATTTGTGTTAAAGAATTTGAATTTGATCCAACCATTGACAGTTAAAATTAGTGGGGATACATAAATGGACGGTTCGAAGGATGGATGGACAATTGGACGAATGGAAGGATGGACGGATGAATGGAAGAACGGATGGATTGAAAGACGGAAGGACAGGTGGACGGATGAATGGGACGATGGATGGATTGAACGATGGATGGATTGAAGTACGGATGAGCGGATGGACGAATGGATTGTAGGGTGGACGAACGGGTGGATGGGTGGACGGTTGGAGAGAAGGACGGTTGGATGGATGGATGGGCGGTTGGACGGGTTGCAGGATGGACAAATGGTGTTAGATGGATGGATGGAAGGACGGATGGATTGATGGACGGATAAGCGGATGGACGAATGGACGGATGGAAGGTTGGGAGGATGGGCGATTGGACGGATGGACGGATGGACGGATAGACGGTTGGACGGTTGGACAGATGGATGTTTGATGGACAGTTGGATAAAAAAGTGATTGTTTTTGTTTTTTGGGTCTTTATACCGAAATCGTTGTTGACGTTTGTTCAGTTTTTATATCTTCTTTTTAAGTTGCCTGCTTTTCTTATTCTGGTATTTGTAATTTTCTTCTTTGTTTTATGTTTATTAAGCATATAACGCAAGTATACATACACACACACACACACATATATATATATATATATATATATATATATATATATATATATATATATATGCATATATTTTGTTATTTATTTTAATAGAGGTTTCAATTTAATTTGTTATTCATTTACTTTCAACATTTAGTCTCTTTGGATTTTTGTGCATTAGCGTTTGTTTTCGAGTTAAAAAGTTTATCGCATTATTGTTGTCGTCACTTTATTAACTACCATCGTCATCGACACCACCAACATCGTCTTCACCATCACCGTCACTGTTACCGTTACCGTAACTGTAACCGTAACCGTAACCGTAACCGTCACCGTCACCACCATCACATAACATATATATGTCTCAATTGTCATGTTTTCAGTTTTGTTTGACTGACTGCCTCTTTGTCTGCTTATTTATTATATTGGACTTTACGCTGTTCTGTCTATTGTTGCTGTTATTGCTGCTGATGCTGACGATGATGTTGTTGTTTTTATGAAATCAAAAAATTTTATTTGTTTGTAAATTTCCTTTTCTGCAAATTCCTTCGTCGTCTTCATCTGTTGCCGTCTTATTTTTATGTCCACAATTCTTCTCAGCTGACAAGTGGTATACTCATTTTGTTTAAAATTTTGTAACATTTCTCAACCAATCAAAACCAATCAAAAATCTTCCAATAACATTAAATTCTGAAATGTTACAGAAGTTACTGCATGTTTATCTGTCTACTTCTAAATCTAAATTCTTCACAAACTTCTAATCTTGACTTGACATAAATGATTTAAAATTTCCTATGAAAATTGAAGGTTATTACTTTTTTTTTTAGGGATCGCTATTGATAAAGAGTTGAAGGTACTCTTTCAATGCAACTAAGGGTTGAGTTTATAACACCGTCATCACCAACAGATAGAAAGTTAAAAAATGCTGCATTATCTGATTAAATGTTAAATAAGTTGACCATGCCCACATAAAATTGTAAAATTGTAAATTTAAAAGTACTTTCAATGCTTTTCTTTAGGTCTTTTATAGTTAAGAGTATATTGGCCACGCCTATCTGTCATAATAAAATAATTGATTGTGGGGTATCTAAAATTTAGCTACATCTAAAAAACTAAGTTTCTTTACTTGCTTTTTATTCACACTGTATTCCAGTTGTGATTTCTTCACTCATTTTTATTTATTTGCTTTTTAACCCTTAAGTATGAAAATCATTCAAATTAAAAACATTTAAATTTGAGTGCCAGACAGTGTAGAGCAGTGTTAGGTAGAGCCCAGAACAGAACAATCAGAGATGACTTTGGTTAGATTTACTGTTCAAATATTGGCTGATGTGCTGGCTGGTGTGCTGGCTGGTGTGCTGGCTGGTTAGCTGATTGTCTGGTTATCTGGTTGTCTTGATGGCTGACTAGTTCGATGACTGGGTAAATCTTTGACTGCTAAAGGATTATGCGAATGCATTATGTTTTGCATTCACCGTATAATTTTTTTTTTTATGAAGCTGAATCTTGGAATGTTTCATTCGCTTTGGCTGCAGCTGCTTGTGTTGTTGCTGTTTGCTTTTATTATTTGTTGTTGCCTACACAATTTTTTTCTTTCTGCGTTTCCTTCATTTATGAATAATTTTTTTTATGTGTGCTTTTATGTACGCGTTGAATTATTTGCTACTTTCATGGGCGGTCGTGTCTAACTTTATGTGACTCTTATATAAATATCTTTTATATATCTTGTCCCGTCCTATGTCTCCTCTCATACACATTATTTTTATGATTTTTTTATTTTGCTATTTAGTTTTTTAAATTTCAGTTTCTTCTGCCTTTCGGTTTCATCTGGCCGTATAAACCTCACTTGACCATTCTACTTGGTCTGGCTGCTTGGCAAACTGTATTCCATACGATAATGATAATGATAATGATAATGATGATGATGATGATGGCGTTGTACCTTGACTGACTTGTTTATTCTATTTATTTACTTATTTCCATTTTACTTGCTATGTAGTAAAATATATAAATAAAAGTATACGATTACACATTCAATGACAATCAAGTCATTGGGCTTAGTCGTCTTTATTTATTGTACCTTATAAACTAGACTCATTCATTTCATTGAATATACATATATTACATATATTTATATGTATATCCTTTTTTTAGGATCATTTCAAAATTTTTGATATATTAAGTTCATTTATAAGATTTGTAAAGTTATTCACTAAGAAAAAGTGTTGAAAAGTCTTGGAAAAGTATTTGATCATTTTTCTTCTCAAACTCTTAAAGACAAATTTGAGATCGATTTTACTTTTAAAAGGACTATCGGAAAGAATTTTTTCTTAAAGATAATAAATAAATTTTAACTTTTCGATAGGAGTAAAAATCAGGCTAAATAAGCTAAATTAATTTTGAAGCGTACAAAGAGCTTTTATTTTTGAAACGTTCCAAAAATGGAATACTAAGTTTTTTTGCTAGAAATAATTTATATCATGATTAAGGCAGTGCTTAAAATATTCTAATAAAGTCATCTCATTAAGTCAGGGCCGAAACTTTAATTCCTCTTATGGATAAAAGAAAATCTTGCTATTTTTAATTTACTTAAATGTCAAAGAAAGAAAAAGTTGTTTAAAACTACTTTTTCTCTAAGTAGATCAAGCGATAGATCATTTTGGAATAGCAAAATATAAAAAAAAAAGTCCAGTCACTTTAATTATGAAAGAAAATTTGCAATTTTGCATTTTTCGAAAGATTTTTAAAGGAACAAAACTGAATAATTAAATCATTTAAAATATTGCACTTGTCCAAAAAATTTTTGTAACTTCCTTAAAGTTGTTAAAGATTTTTACTTATTTTTATTTTGTTAGCATTTTAAAGTTTAAAATTTTTTAATATTTTTATTCATTAAAAACTAGAAAAATGCAAGTTTTTGTTTGAACTGATTTGTCAAAAAATTAAAATTCTTAATTGTATGAAGACTTCTTGTAATATTTTTGTCGTACGATTTTTTTCATTCTCATTTCCATTTTACACGGTCCTGCATTGCATTACTCTTGTGGTTAATATGCTACAAAATGCGGGCTGTATGACCAGAATTTCTATGTGTTTGTACATGCAGATTTATAACTCGCATTTAAAAGGGCATGTGTATATTAAAAAGATAAGTATTATTATGTCGCCATGCTACAAGAATCATCACTATCACCAGCACCAGCATCGACATCAGCATCGACATCAGCATCGACATCAGCATCAGCATTAGTACTAGAATCAACCTTATTGCGCCAGGCATATTACGGTTGGATCGATGTTCTCTTTCTTTTCAATTATTATTAGGTTTTGATTCCTTTTTTTTTAAATTTTTTTGTTCTGAGTTTGTTTGGTCGTTCTTTAAATAAAAATCGTACATTGCTTCAACACTGCAATGGTTTGCCTTGGCTGGCTTGGCTGACTGGCTGTGCTTAGCTGCTTAGTTGGTTGTCCCGATAGCTGTTTCGTTAGCTATCACTTTGATTGTCCCGCTGGCTGGTTGGCTGTCTGGCTGTCTGGCTGACTGGCTGATTGGCTTAAGTTCTTATTAGGCTGAGTTTTTGCCTTACAAAATATAAGTTGCATTGGCATTTCGCGTTAAGGTGTTGCCCTCACTTAAATTAGCCTGCTATAAATTATTTTTGCTATCGTTGTTGTTGTTGTTGTTGTTGTTGTTGTTGTCACGGTAGATATTGTCATGCCTTTCATGTTCCTTGTTATTCTTTCTGTATTGTTTATTTGGTGCCATTTAATGGCAATCAATTGCAGTCAGTCCGACCAGCCAGTCTGTCAGTCCGTCCAGTCAGTGCCTGTTTGAAAGCTTATTTGCTTACTTTGTTGCTTAGACTCTTCCTTAATTTTTGTGGGAATTTCATTTTTGTTTTCTTCTACTCCTTCTTGTACTTGTACTTGTTTTGCGTAAGCATCTTCATCTTCTTCTTCTTCTTCTTCTTGAAATTGCCTTTTTATTAATGCGTTTCTGGTTCAGTTCGCTTTTGCTGTTTCTTCATCTTTTTCTATGTTCTTGGCGTTTTCTATATCTCTCCTTCTCTCTCTCTCTCTCTCTCTCTCTATCTCTCTCTGTCTCTCTTTATCTTCATCTTGTTCTTGGTTTTATTTTTCTTTCTGCCAATTTTAAGAAACTTCATTGCTTCTTTAAGGACGGAAGGTGAAGAAAGGCATAAAGAAAATATAAAACATAAAAAGAAGGAAAAAACAACAAAGCTGAATAAAAAAAAGCAAAAGGCAGAAAGAAGAAGAGGAAGACATATATAAAAGAAACTTTCCAAGAAATCATGGTTTTTGGTTTTGTTTTAAACAAAAAAAAAAACATATTAAAATAAAAAAATGCATAAAAAATTTAAAATAAATGAGATAAAAAAAACAACAAAAAGAACTAAATTGAAAACAATTTTTTTTTTGTAAATGTGTTTGCATGTATAAACATGTATAAACATGTCTCCTTCAGTCATACAAAAAAAAAAAAAGGAAACAGATGAAAAAAATAAATAAATAAAAAAAAGCAAGCCGAAGAAAAAGACCACGAGGAGACAAAGCATAAGAAGAAGAGAAAGAGATTAAGCGAAAATAAAAATGAAATGAAAAGAAGTGCGCACAAAATTCCTGTTATTTAATCTTGTTTAAATTAAACAAAAGAAGAAAAAACAACAACAACAACAACAACAACACCACACCACCAATAATAGCAACAATAATGTATTTTTTTTTTCAGTTCATATTTTGTACAATTTTATAAATTTCATTAAAAGCAAACTTGTCAACTAAAATGTTTTTGTTGTTCTTGTTGTTATTTTTGTTGCTGTAACTCCTTCTTTGTATTCTTCTCTTTGTTTCTTCTATTTCTATTCATTTTGTTCTTCTTCTTACTTACATTACATTTTGTTATACATTCCTTTTTTTTTTGAGAAATTTCTTTACCTTAATTGACACTTTCTGATTTCGTTGAGTCGAAATTCTTCTCAATAATTTTTCTTCTTCGTTGTTTTGCTTTCTTCCTTTCATAAGTTTCATCATCCATTTTATGCAAATAATTTATTTTTATGGTATTTGGTTTTTGGTTTTTTTTGATTTATTTTCATTTTTTCTTCAATTTTTTTTTTTTTTGTTCTTAAAAATTTCTCTGTGTCTATCTCAAGAATTATGATGGTTCGACTTCTTTCCATCCACTTTCTATTTTCTTGCCATATTTGTTCTTATTTTACTTTTATTTCATACTTATCTTACTGTTTCTTTGTATCAAAATTTGAAATCTTCTTGCCATAGTTATGTCTCCTCGCATTGGCCATGCCATGAATATTGCACTAAAATTTTTATCATTCATTTTTTGATCAATACATTTTGATAGATTGTTTGTTCATTCGTTTAGCGAAGTTATACTTACAAAGTGTGGAAATGTTGTTACTGAAACTTTTTCAAAGGAACTTTGAACTTTGGACTTACTTTTCAGATTAATTAAGTATCAGCCAGAAATGATTTTCTAAAGTGCTTTTGAATTTATTTCAAAACGATTTATCTTAAACGATATATCTGATTTTTAACCATATTTATGAAGTCGCCCTTGACTTAAGTGATCCTTTAAAGGGCCCTCTTAAAAGGACTTTGGGAAGAAGTTTTTCTATTAAAAGGAATCTTCCCAATTTATAATGCGCTTTTGCGAAAATATGGCCATAAATTTTGAAGCTACTTTATATCTTAAACAGAGTCGTTATTCTTTATGCCAAATAAAGAAATGAAGAATCGAATAGCTTAGTGCAGCGTTGAGGCACTTAACGTGTTCGGACTACCTAGTAAAATAGTACGACCCAGCTATGTATGGAACATGAAAGGGCCCACACGATGAAAAAACTGTTGAGAAGCAAAAGCGAACAATTTAGGCTGAGGACAAGAAACTCACGATGGGTGCTTTGAGCTGCACCTTTGGCGGTACTTCTCTTCTAATATGTAACGGTAGTACCAAAACAAGCATCGTCCCAGCTTGGACGGCCTTTTAGTGGGCGAGGGTCTCACATTGACTTAAGGCTTTCAACACTTTTTACCTAGTTAAAAAAAGAAAATTCTCGACATTTTGAATAAAGTCCTTAGCGAACATTATGAATGTATCGTAAATAACAGAAATCAAAGGTTAAGAAAAAGGTGCTTAAATGAAAAAGCATTACTAAATTTCAATGTTGAGTTCAATTGCTTAATTTATGTGCATACGACCTTTGGAGTGAAGGTGTGGCCTCTAATTCTATTCCTTCTTTTTTAATATAATGCACAATGCAATATATTTCCGATTATTCCAATTATTTCGTTTATTCTGTTAGGCATTTTAACAGTAAACGGCAGCCAAACTAATCATAATAATTCGGTCATACGAATGATGAGATCGATAATAGGAAAATTACAACAATAATAATAATAATAATAATAATAATAATAAGAACAACAAAAACAACAATCAGAATAATAACAAAAACATTGACAATATGGTATTTATAATTACAGTAAAAATTAAACACAGATATTACCACGTCGGAAGAAAATGGCAAATAAAGGACGAGCGAAGAAAAATTATTAAATAACTGTAAAATGCACATTTGCTGAAAGGGAATGTAAATACAACAAATAGAGAGAGTGAGAGAGAGAGAGAGAGAGAGAGAGACAGAGAGTAGTATAAGTAGAATAGAAAGAGAGAGAAATAGAGAGAAAATAATGTAAAATAGAGAATGAATCAGAGGCAGAAAGAGAAAGAGAAACTAGATATGGGTTACTTTTTTTTTGTAATGATTTTGCCCACAAAAAACCAAACAGAAAGTTTTAATACTAACAACTGACAGCACTAGTAATAGAATAACAAAAGTAACAACAACGTTAGCTGTAGAAAAATAAACAAATCAACACAAACCAAAGGAAGAATGAAAATAAAAAAAAACAAAAGTTTCGATATGTAATAAGAGTATGAAAAAAAAAAAAAAACACGTTACACTAAACTACAGTAAAATAGATAAGCACACATATATCAGACACACACACACACACACACACACGCACACAAAATATTGAGAAATTGTGAGCGCACAATGTAAATAAATCTCTTTACAACGTTTGAATTGAGCGTAACATTGTTGCTGCATAGTTAAATAGATACAAGTGTGTGAATTGTGAGTGTGAGTGTCGGTGTGAGTGTGGGTGTCGGCGTGAGTGTGTATATGCATATATCTGCATATACATTTATATAAGTTTAGAAGATGATAATGTTTAAATGTAGCATCGAGAAAGTTTGTTTTCAATTTCAATTTATTTTGTTACTTTTTAATGCTGATCATACTTTTTTGTCTAGTTTGTTCTTATTGTTGCTGTTGCTCTTATTATTATTATTATTATTATTATTATTATTATTATTATTATTATTATTATTATTATTATTATTATTATTGTTTGTTGTTGTAACCCAAAGAGAATTTATATGAGAGTGTAAAAAGCAACAAGGATAAACGGAGCACATATTTTGCTTATTCTTTATGTTATTGTTGTCATTGTTGTTGTTATAATTTTTGTTATTTTTATTCTTATTATACTGAATCATGCCATAAACATTTCTAATTTTATATATATTTTATATATTCTCTTCAGCATCATCATTATAATAATCATTATTATTATTTTCATTGTCATCATCATCATCATGATTTTTCTATCATCATTATCGTTATTATTATGATAAAATTGTAAAATAATGAAACTACAACGCGAAGAAGAAATGTTGCACTGGTGTTGTATGTAAATGTATATGTAAGGTGAAACTTTCAAAAAAGTTCAAAAAAAAAAAAAAAGAAAAAACAATATGAAAACAGCAACAGCAACAGCAGCAGCAGCAGCAAAAGCAAACAAAACCAACGTGTAACATGAACAAATTAATAAAGACCGAAAAGAAAAGTTACAGCAAAAACAACAAAAACAACATAAGCAATAACAATAATAACAACAAAAGTAGCAGCAACAACACCAGCAACACTGCTAACAATAATAATAATAATTTGTATCACTTTGTTATGGCAGTAGCAGTCGAAAAGAGTGCAGGATTCATAGAATACGAGAGTGCAAGGTTAAGTGAGTGTGTGAGAGAATGAGTGAGAGTGAGAGAGCGATTGAAAAAGTGTTGGGTTATGATGATGGTTTATGAAACAAAAATTTCTCACTTCCATTTAAAATGGGTTTAACAAGAAGTTTAAATACTCAACAAAAAAGGTAAAAAAGAGAGAAAGAGAGAAAGAGAGAGAGAGAGAGAGAGAGAATGACAAAAAGAAGAAATAAAAATACGTGAAAGAAAAAAACATCACAAATAAATGATAAAACGTTGAAAAGGGGGGAGATGGAACTTACACAGTGATAAAAATTACATTTTGTGTAATACAACAAAAACAAAGAGAATTTTAGGTAAAAACACAAAATTTTAACAACCACCATCTAAGACTTTATATTCTAAAGAATGGACTTGAACGTAAAAGGCAATCTTTTCAAAATGTTCAATAAAGAATCCTTTATAGTTTTTTAAAATTTTCCGCAGGAAATGAATGAAAATTATATTTTTCTTAAATTTGTTTAAGTAGAAGTCAACTCCCAAAATTTTTGAGTTGACTTTTGAGTTGACTTGGGTTCTCTAAGACTAGAAGATATAGAAATCATAGAAAATTTATCAGTCAATGTGGGAGTGTCATTCGAACGATTTCTTTAAATATTTTTTTTTTGTTTTTCACATCTAAAGATGACGGAAAGTGGACCCCATACAATAAGCGTTTAACTTACGCACTCTGGGGTATCAAATGAAATTTTCAGTTTAATGCCGCAGGGCTCGTATAAAAAGAGAAATCAGGGAACCATCCTGTAGATGGTTGGACTTCAGGTAGATTGGTTGGCTAAATTGAATGAGAATTCAATGCATTCACCAATGCTGTGCTTTAAATGCTACAAAATTTTAAGTTGATAAAAAAAATAATATAAAAGAAGAAATTGGAGAAATATTTCCCATTTTCATTTATTTGTATATCATGGCTCCTCTTCTATCTCTCTTTCTGCTGCCCTTTATATATCATATATGTATATGTGTATGTATGTATATATGCAGCTCCATGTTCAGCATATCAATACCAACAACAAACAAACAAACAAACAAACAAACAAACAACAACAACAACAACAACAACAACAAGAACAAAGATTTCACTTGTACTTAAATATATTTATTTGTATGTAAAAGTTTATGGATGATTTGTCATTTCTACCACCACCCAGTTGCCAAGTTGCTTTAATACCTATAAGCTATACATACACACATACATACATACATACATACATACATACATACATACATACATACATACATATAGCAATGGATGTAACTTGAGTTTCCTTCGTGTAACACAACGAAACTAAAAAAAAAATAAAATAAAATAAAGCAAACTAAACTGAAGTAAGCTGAACTGAACTGAATTGCAACGCACTGTACTGCATCGTAGTGAATTGAAGTGAACTAAACGAAAAGAAAGGAAATACACCTCAGACCAACCGTCGTACCATGCGAATAGTGTAAACAATGTGCCAACAGCAACAACACTAACAACAACAATTTATTACTTATTTGTTACCTTTACGTGCGTATGGCTCATCTTGCTTTACATTACCATACCAAAACTAAAATGATGCTCCAAAACTAAAATGTTACATAGAAAACAGAAAAAGGTTGCTTGTATGTATGAGTGTGCGTGTAAATGCTAGATATATAAACACCCACACTCAAATACACTCAAACACACACACACACACACACACACACGCTTGTGCATATATATGTCTCATCTTCCTTTCAAACATGTATTTCGATAAATTTGTATGGCATTATGGATATTGTCCATAGTTGATTGTGTAGTTGTAGTTTAATTCCAGTTATGGGGGCAGTTTGATAAGTTTGTGGTTCTTTGAATTTTCAAAAAGTCTCCCTGCAACCCTGTCAAAGCCGATTATCTACTTATTAAATGTTGATTTGGGTTGCATTAAACTTGGACAGATATTGAATTTCAAGCCCTATGTAAAAAGGAAGTTGCTTCGACTGATAAATCCATATTACAAAGAACCATAATCGAAATTAAAGTAAAACTTGAAGCATCCTACATGGATAAATTTCGTTGTAATCGTATGAGCAGTAAAGTACCAGAATGTTTAGGTCACTAGAAGGTATCACCAACCTATAAACCTTTGTTGATGAGCCTCTTAAAAGACATCTCGTATTTTATTTTGTTATTCAGGCATGAAAAGGTTATATGTACGATGAGTAAGGCTCTTGGGCATAGTTACCATCAGCAGCATATTCTTCTCGTCCTATCACCCATAAGGAATTTTCTATTTCCAAAATTGAGGTTGCGTTTGATTCCTGCAGACATTTAAGCATTTGTACATTTGAGTTTAGGGCAGAGTACAAAAGAAACCGAAATCTTTTAACAAATAAAATGAGTTTTTTAAAAGTCACAAACTTATTAAACTACACTCGTAGTTTATATTATTTTTCCAATGACTGTTGACTACGCTAAATAACCTCACATTGACAGTTGTTACATCAACAATAACAATAATAACAAAAGCAACAACAACAATATTATTATGAAATACAAAAGTGATAAATGTAAAAACGTGATGAACGATAAAGGACAACTTTGAAATACTCAACACCACTTTATTCTAAATTATTTCTAAAGAAGTTTTCTTTTTATATTTAGTAATAATGGAACCATCCTTCCAAAGGGTTATATTTTAAATTGCTTTGTCTTGATTATCGTTATAAAATTTCCAAGAGTTGCAGAAAATTTCTAAAAAATGATTAAGCATCTCAGATGAAAAGTTGTGCTCAAAACAGTTCAAATGTTCAAACTTACCCAAACACGTCTGCATAATAAATAAATCAAAAATATTTTTAAAAATTCGATTAGTATGATCGAGAGATCAGATTTCTAGTCTAGTCATCGAAGATCAGACGTCCAGTCGTAAAGAAATAAATTTTTGCAGATTTAGCAAAAATTCTTTTGTATGGCAAATAATTTCTTCTTTCTTTTGCTACAAAGGAGGTGTAGGGTACTCTTAAAATTTAACTGAACGCTATAACTGCTCTGGATACATATATAAATATGTAAGTTTGAGTTGTATAGCGACAGCAAACTTTACTAAGGACAGTTAAAAAGACTTTCATTTGCACAAGCCTACAAAAACCCATTTACATTACATTGAACTGTATGTTGGTACAAATGGCTTTGTATGAGCATTAGAGTATTTGATATACATGGTGCTTGGTATGTACAATGGTATGTATAATGAAGCTTTTCTATAGAAGGAAACTCTACCAACATTTCACTCAATCTGGAAATATTGGTGCTTGTAAAAATGCATTTTATGTTTTTGTGTGTCATTATTTTTATTTTTTGTTTGTTTTGAAATCATCTCAATAAGCAGCTCTAACAGATTGATACATTCAGATAGACGGTTTTGATGTCATGGACAAAGAAAATTTTCATTAGTAATTTAATTTTAATTATTCTAAATTTTTTTTTGTCTTTTTGTTTGTTTTGTCACTAAAAATTTTTTCGTTAATGAAATTTTATACATTATTATTTTGCAGCGTTTTAGCAGCAGAAATTTTAAATTAATTTTAGATAAATTGAATTTGAATATGGAATTGACTTTGAATTGAATTGTATTGTTTGTTCGTTCTGGTCCACGTATGGCAACGTTTAAGCTGCAACCGACAACGGAGTTGGCGATTACGTTTGTTACGTACGTAACTGCTCTGGAGGCTTTTTGTTCTTTAGGATTGGTAATCAGTTGTACATCGTATCGACATCCTAGTTTCCAATTTAAAGCTGTTCAAAGCCTTTGTAAAATCTTTAAAGAGAGAAATGGGACCCCACAAGGCAAGCTTTAACAAGCTGCTCCCGCGATATGGGCACCACAACTCCCACGATCCGATATACTCCGATATCGCTGCATAGGGCAGTATTATAACCAGTGATTTCAGTCCAAACCAAATTAAATTAGTGGTTCGATTGGGTGAACACTTGAAAGACATTTAGAGGTCGATTTTCCATTTTTATGAGCCGTATCCAGTTAAGCTGGCGCTTTTCGAAGCTGGTTGCCCCCAGCTTTAAACAAGAGCGAAATCTTGGAATTGAAAAACCTGGAATTGAAAAAGTTTCACAGACGAACTAAATCGTATAATTTTAAAATTTTTACTCGCAGCTTGATTAAGTAAATTTGAAATTTATTTTAAAAGAGAAATTTTTTGTGGAAATAATTTTTCTGGTGTAACAACATTTTTCTCTTAGGCCAATAAAGCAATTTTTAGTTGATTCGCTTTACTTAAATGAATAAATCACTAGAACAGAACAATGTTTTAGATAACTATTTTATGGGTCTATCTATTTATCTAACTAACAGAAACTTATTGAGTTATGTGTTATTTTATTAAAGTGATACGCCCATGAAGAAGTTGCTATATTTTTTTATATCGCTTTTACGATATTGAAGAACATAAAATAATAATCACTGGTAACATTAAGATAATTCCGCTGACACTTACAATGGAAATTTTTATGGTCTAAGATTAGAAAATTTACCATTCGGAGATGCAATAAAATGGAATCAAATAATATTAACTAGAATAAAGATAGACAGAGAGAGAGCGAGTGAGATAGATAGATAGAGCAGTAAAAGGTCAAGTAATTTTTAACGTTTAGCCACAACAACAACACCGCACAACACCGCAAATGGCATCTTAAATGATTGTACATTTAAATGTTCATACGTACAAATGTGTTGCATATAAAATTTTCTATTTATTATGATTTTTTTTTATGTTATTATGCGAAAGTCTGTGGTAATAACAATTTTTTTCAAAGCAATTTCATTTAACTCAAACTAAATATAAAAAGGACCCAACAAGCTGATGAAGATGAAGATGATGAAGATGATGAAGATGAAGGTGGAGCAAATAAATTTTCATAATAATAATAATAATAATAATAATAAAATGTCATATATAAAAGTTTTAACTGCTTCACATGATTACGATAAACTAAACTAAAAAAAAATTTGAATTGAATTGGAAATGTGGCAAGAGAAAATAAGTAAAAACTGAACTGAACTAAACTAAAAATCAAAAATAAACCATATAAAAATTTTTATTTTGTCAATTTTTTCGTGTATGTTTGTTTGAAATAACTTTTTCTAGGTTTCTATCTGCATTTATCTATCCATATCTATATGAGAATTGTGAAAAAGTCTCTGACAATTCAACAAACCAATTCAATCCAGTACACGGTCTTTTCATTTAAACTAATGTGATCATATATTAACGGGAATCGAAAATTTAATACGCTAAAAAGAGGACTAATAAAAATTAGCATCTTGAGATAGATCTCTCTTTGCCTTTGAAAAGTCAGGTTTGAAGATTTTTTGTAATCTTCTTCTTCATAATAAAATTTCATTGTCAGATTTTGCACAAGTTCTTTGAGGAGCACCGTAATCATTTTTGGGGAATGGATTACTTTCGGGAATGCCAAAGAAATCAATTATCAAGAAATATGGGAGGGCATTTAGGGCACTGGTGTTTGATATAGCAATAATAAAGGAACTTACAGAAAGTTTAAGCACTGGCCTTCATAAAAATTTTACTTTAAAAGTTTTGATCCTAAGAAAAATCTAATACCGATTAATTAAGCTACAGCATTCGATATTTTTGGGTTTTTTTGTTTGGCAAAATTTCATCCATTTATTGTACCTGCTTGATTAGGCTTTCTTTAGCTTCTAAAGACCCTTATAAACTCGCTTCAATGATTTTATTGAAAAAGTATAACTTAACTGTTAGAGTTTGTAGAATGAAATTTCCGATATTTGATGTCTTGACGAATATTTGAAGAAATGCACAAAGTTTTCACAATGGCAAATTTACTCCAAGAGAAACTTTGTGGATTTTGAAATATCACTAAAGAATATTTAATTTTCAATTACCGTTTATAATTGATCATAAAATTATGTATATGGATATGAAGGGAAGTGCGCACACAGAGCTAAAAATTTTGGCAAATTTTGCTGGCATTTACAGTGAATGCATGAAGGAAGTTAAATAAAGTAACGAATAAGCACAAGGAGACAATAAATGAGAATTGATGTATATGCATGTGTTGTATGTGTTGCATGTGTATAAAAAGGTTGTTGGTAATGATATCACGCGGTGTTGTGGTAACAAAAAAGCAAAAGGGAAAAAGAGTAAAGCAAAAAGTTGCTAAAAAAACGTATAACGCGTTAGTACCAAATAAAACCAAACAAAACCAAATAAAACGTAACGTAAGGTAACATAACATAACATAACATAACGCAAAAAGAAAAACCAACGCAGAATTTGTCAGTATAATAAATACACAGAAAAAGGTAAATACAAGAAAGAAGAGAAGTAGAAAGAAAGAATTAAAAGAAAATAAATGGTCAGCAGAGTTTTTTGGGTGGGGGCAACTTTAACACTGAAAATGTATAAAAAGAAGTAAAGAAAAAGGGCAAAATTTCGTATAAATTTATGCAAGTGCAAAACATTTACAACAAAATTTACGCGACATTTTGTTTGTGCGTTATCAATTTTACAAAGTCCTGCATACGTTTGATTGTACTTACAAGGACGTAGAGAATTTTCTGAGTAACTCAAATCTAAAAACTTCACTTAGAAGCTGAATGAAATCTTTTCATATTTCAAGATACCTTGACCTTTAATGATACGAGATTCAATGTCCTGCATGATTTCAAATTTAGAGAGTTAACTTATAATTTGATTTTCTGTGAAAAAGTTATGTCGCTTACGTCTAGAAATAAGAACTTTTTCCTATTTTCATATTTGGTTAATTTTTTATGGATAAGAAATGTTGTTATTGCAAATGTTGTTGTTTTAGAGGCAATTAAATTATACGTCCTGTTTACAACTGTATGATTTTAATGAAAAAAAAATTTCCACTGTTGTTGCTTTTATTGTTTAGATGAGGATATAAAATATTTAGTCGTTTTTTTTTTAAATTTTTTTTCTTTTACTTTTTATTAAACTTAGTCATCGATCCATTTGTAAATGAGAATGAAGCTACAAAAAATATTAATCGAAAATGATCGTAAAAATTTATATAAAAATTATTAGCCAATTACAATAGAAATTTATTGTAATTAGTTGCTGGATAATTATTAATTTAAGATTTTTATAAATTAGTTATCTAAGAATAACTTTCTTTATTGTTGATATTAGTTTCGATTCTAGTAAAGATTAATACAAAAATTAGTATTAGTATAGTATGGGATTTTTACTCTTAATTAATTTTGGAATGAGATTTTATTATTTTCATATATCTACGAATTAATTTCAAATATTTAAATACTAAAAATAAATAAATATTAAATATTTAAGTAAATTAAATACTTCATTTTATTAAATGAATGAGCAGATAAAGTTTCTGGTAAAAAAAATTTTTCATTATAAGAACTTGAAATTTTTAGTACTAATATTTAAGTACATAATTAATTAATGATATATTGCGAAAATGGATTAATTATAAGATTTTTTTTGTGACGGCACTGATTAAAAATTAGAAATTGAAAAATGCCCATTGAAATATTTCTTTATCTTTAATTGCTTGTCATTTGTTTCATGTGGATAGAGCTTATAAAATATATCGATCGATTTGCAATAATTTGCAATCAATTTCAATTCTTCATGTAATTTCGAGTACAATTTATTAAAGGATTTGAATTTTAGATTGTAACAATTTGAGGGCGCCAGGTCGTATAATGGATTTTTTATTAGGTTTTATTGGGCAAAGTTATGTAATCTACAACTGTGTGTGGTCTTACTTCTTATAGAGGACCTTCTAAGGTTTTCCATTTTGTGGTTTATTTGATTTCACTTTTTTTTTTAGGTAAATTTAGTTGGACTAGATTGGTTCATTTGAGGGGCTTTATTACATAAATTGGATTTTTTTCTAGGGCATTTAATGGATAATCTCAAGCGTTTGTCATAGGTTTGCTTATTATACTCCACACCAATTTTTTTTTATACCCATCTACTCAGAATCACTTTCTGATTTGATTTAAGTTTGTCGGTCAGTCTGTCTGCTTACTTCTCTGTAAATTTATTTTCAAAGTACCAAAAGCAATTTAGAGGCTATTTGAGTGAAATTTGGTATGTTGGCATGGTTTAGCCTAAAAACCCAGGTAGAGTGATTTTCCTTAAGTTTTAACTATTATTATAACCATGCCACATACAACAATCTATTTTCCAAAGGTTTTTACGAGAAAAAATTAATAATTCTGGGTAATTACTTTATAAAAATTCGGTATTTGGTAGCGTATTTAAGATTCGGCTCCAACTGATTATATACTTGTTTTTGATTAAAGTTTATTTTTATTATGTTCTTTGTACTTTTCTATTATTTTTTTATCCTTTTTAGTTTGGCATGTTTTATGGACTTTAAATCACTTTGTAACACAAATGAAAAATAAGCAAAAATAAAATGAAATCATACCGAAGCAAAAGGGAAGAAAATCAAAAAATGACAAGAAAGAAAAGCAAAGTAAGAAAATCATAAATATTTTGTATCGTTAAAGTTACTCCATATACATTGCTTCATCATTGCTACACGATTAATGCCATTACCATCTCATCCTCAGTCAGAGTAATAGTCGTAAAGGTACGTTTGTTTGTTTGTTATATGTAACATGTCACTTTACATGTTATATCTATGTATTTAACATAAACTGAAATATAAAACAAAAATACAAACAAACAAAAGGTAAACATAAAAAGTTACAAGAATAAGCAGTAATAAAAATATCTGCTGAAGGATACCGAGACAAATGATATGGTAAGGGAGATATAGGTAGGAAAGAGATAGATATAGAGAATTAGAGAGATAGAGAGAGAGAGAGAGAAAGAGAGAGAAAGAGAGAAAAGCTTAACCATTAACATTTCATACTTACATAATAAAAATCTAAAGTACACGGCAATTTTGATAGAAGACCAACTAGAAATGGAAGACGTGAAGTAGTGAGTTAGAGGAAGATGAAGATGAAGCAGAAGATGTTAGAAAGTTTAATAATGCTTTTGGCTTGATTTTATTGCAATGACAATAAAATACAAAATATCAACAGTAACAGCAACAAAAATAATAATAATAATAATAACAATAACAACAAGAATATGAAGAAGAACAATAATAACAAATTATGTCTGTAATTTGTTTGTTTATTTTTTCTATATAAATATTATGAATGGTTATGTAAATGTGCATGTAAATGTTTGTTTGTCCATGATAGTAATCTTATATTTTTATGCTTTTCTTTTTGTGTTGCTTTCTTATTATATTTTATTTTATTTTATTTTATTTTATTTTATTTAATGTTTTTTGATATGAGCCAACATTACCTTGCTAAAGTTGATTTTGTTTTTGTTTTTTGTTTTTTGTTTTTTTTTTTCCTTTGGGGTAAGCATAGCATTTCATAAAATAACACAACTTATTTATGCATGTATGTTTATATTTTTATGTAGCTAAATATTACGTATGTGAGAAAGGATGAAAAATTTAAACAAAAAACAAGAAAAAAGAAAAACGCCACAAAAAATATTAAAATTGAGCTGAGAGCTGAGAGCTGTGAGCTGAGAGTGCCGTGTATGCATTAGACGACAAACTATAACATCAAACTAGAACAACAGTATAATTCTCCTACAATAGCGATGACAAAAAATACAAATAAAAATAACAACAACAATTGCTACAACTATTTTGACAATGGCAATTTTTGCCATGTCTGCTGCGATGATGATGATGGTAGAATTTTTATGCTATGTTTACTTATACATGCATACATACATACTATTATATATATATGTATGTATGTGCTTATATGTATGTGTTTAGAAATATGTTCCATGTTACATGAACATATTTTGATTTAAGGCAAATATAAACACAATTCCAGCCATTCCATTCATTCCACTCATTCCATGCTAAGCTTAGCAACAATAACCACAATCCAAACCCAAAAAAAAAAGCTATAACAACAGTAATAATATGAAATCAAAAAAAAAATACAAAAACAAAAAAAAAGCTTATAATAACAATCAAAATTACTACAACGATTCGTCAGGTTATTAGAAGATAAAGTGTTACAGTAATATAAATATGCAAATATGCAAATATGCATATAAGCATATATAAGCATATAAAAGCATATATGAGCATATATGCTTGTATATAAATAATAAAACATTTTATCTAACTCATTTTTCATTTCTCTATATTAAGATGCTGCATTAAATAAATCAGAGATAAAATATTTAAAACGAGCTATTTCTTTGGTGCTTATTTTATCATAAAAAAGTTATCAAATGCTTTAAAATGCATTTTAAAGAATTAAATTTGATTTGAATATGTAAAATTCAAATTGATAAAAAAATATGCTCAGCATTTTTTACATAAAACAAAAGTATGAATATATAAATTTAAATAAAATATAATTTTAAATATAAATGAAATATAATGCTTGTAAAAGTGGTCAAAATATGCCGAAAATATGCATTTGATTTTTATGAGAAAAAAAAAGCAAATTAAATCTGCGAACTATAATTGAGCTTGACTTGACCAAAAAAAAAAAAAAAAAAGCAAGAAACAATTTAGTAGATAAATATCGAAAAAAAATAAAAATAATAAGCAAAATAAAAAGTAAAGTAAAAGTAAAATTAGCCTAACTAGAATAAGCATTTAAAAGTTCAATATATTTAAGAATTTTTTTTTATAAATTTATGCATAAAAATCTTTAACTTGGTAAAGTGAAAACTATTTACAAAAATTATATTAAAAAAAAATCTAGTTAAGCAAAAATGCAAGTAAATAAAAAAAATGCTAAAAATATGCTTTTATTTTATATGCCATCTATTTAGACATTTTGACTAGAACGAATAAAATGGTTTATCATTTTCGATTATATACATTTTATATTTTTATTATTGTTGTAGTTATTATTGTTATTGGAACCACTACCCAGAGGCTGGGAGTATACTCAATTTATCATTATGTTTGTAATATCTAAAACGAAGCATTTCAGACCCTTTAAAATATTTATATTACTGATGTGCATCAAATTCGTAATCGATATAGATGTGCCCGTTTGTCTGTCTCTCTGTTCATGTGTGATGAACATTCTACTTATCCTAGAAAAAGAGATAAAGACCTCAAAACTGGTTGAAAAATTAGATTGGTTTATATTTAAAATGGGCCAAAAGCCAAATACATCAAAGGGCATTAAGCTTGCCCTTTGATCTATTTGCCTTTTGGCCCATTTTCTCAGTGTAACGTAAACTGAGAAGCCCTTAAAAAAATTTTTACTTTTTCGCTCATAATTTGAAAACGTTATTCTACAATGTCCACAGGCAGAATCCTGCTAATCAGTCACGCCTATCTAAAGTTATATAATTTTAAGTTATCTGTCTGTACCATAAATTATCCAAAAATGGTGCCAGTGTCTGAATGATGGATATTTACAATACGGCTTCAGCCAAATAGAATTTTCTCACATGTTTTTCAAGCTTCGCACCAATACAACACTACTTTAAACTGTTATTATAAGACACGTTAAATGGTAAATTTAGACAGACATCTATTACCTTAATCAATAAGTCTACAATTGAATTATTATTAGAAAATTTTATAAGGCAAGAAATTGACTACGAAATTGTTTACGATTATTTCGAAAGTAACTGAACTGGTTGGATGATGAAAATGTAATTAAAGGTTCGTGTGAAATTTCCATGAATCTGTTAGTAATTTTGTTATGCAAGTTTTAAATTGATAACTTATTGACTGATATGTTTTATTTTAGTTTGACTAACCCAAACTAAGAATAAATAAATTTTCTCAGTTTATATGGCAATATGGCAAATGGGCTAACAAAACAAAAATGAAAAACGGGCGACTAGAATAATCAAAACGAGCAAAAGTGATAAAATAAACAAAAGAAAAAAAGAAAAATTGAAAAAGTATTAAAAGTTAAATTTGCCAACATATAGATTTCTATAGAAAATAAAAAAAAAACAGAATATATAAGTATTTATATTTTGTACAAATGTGCGATATATATAAATATATAAATCTCTATGAAGTGAAGAGAAAATATTTCTATGTAAAAATATCAAAATTATAACTTTCGAAATATCAAAAAAAAAAAAAAACAAAAAAAAAAAAGAACGAAACAAAAAATGTAGAGAGGAGAGCATTGGAAGAAAAAAACTTCCTCTCAAACCTAAATAAAAATTTACTGAGAGGTACACGATTCTTTTTATTTTACTACTTACTTTTATGATTTTTCAGAATCATTTTAAGAAGTGATGGTAAATGTATGGACTTGCTATAACATAAAATTATTTCAAAAGCTTTAACAAATGAAATACAAACTTTCTAGATTTCGTAAAATAGATCAATTTGGATTTGCTACAAATGGATCTATTTTACTCCATTAAAAATGAACTCAATTTGTGCATTAAATTTAACTCCTTCATTTTCTTATCCCTTCTCTTCAATTCTGGCATAGGACTCAAAACTTGATTACGTTGATTTTCAATGGTATTTTAATTATGAGTTGTAAAATGAAATTTTGTTAAAAAAAAATTGCTTTCAATTTTATTATAAAAGTTTTAAAAATCTAAAATGAGATTAAAAATTGAGTAAATATATGGAAAGTTATATCATTGAAAAATTTCGATTTTAATATAAAAATCCTTGATTGCCAAAGACTTTTTTGAGAAGCCAAAAAACTTCTCACAGGATTTTTATAAAAATTTTGACTGATTGAATTTGAGTGAATCGAATTTACTTTATTTCTTTCATTTGCTAAAACTATTTGTTTAGAAAATATTATTGATTTATTTCTAAAAAATATTATCGATTATAATTTTTATTATATTCATGGAAAGCTAAGGTGTTATAAAAAGGAGAAGGAGAAGGAGAGGAGAGAGAGAGAGAGAGATAAAGAGAGAGAGATAAACAAAGCAAATTGAGACGAAGACAGTTAACAAAATTTAAAATGATGATGACTGATGACAACGTTCGTTTTAAAAGCAGGGGCAGTGGCAGTAACAGTGGCAGTGATGGTGATTCATCTCATAAAATCATAATAGCTGAAACTATTTCAAATATATTGACAAAAACCAAACCAAACCAAACCATCGAGAAAAATCAGCACAAAAATTTATCAGTATGAGCAGTAGCAACATTAGCAGCAGAAACAGTAACAGCAACAGTGATAGCAACAGTATAAAAAATTCATGAAATATATGAACTATTTTTTTATGTTGATAAAAAAAGTTCAATTTATCTTTGTACCCTACAAAAAATTACCATAATAAGTACTCAAAATATTTTAAGCTTCATACAGTTTTTTAGATTTTCTTTTTTCAAAATCGATTCAAAATTATTATATGAATAAACTTAAATCGATCTGTTCAGTTAGTTTTGTTTGGTTGAAATCAGTTTAATTCATAACTGTAGACTGCAATTTTTTTAGCTAACTTAATGAAATTTATAAGCAAATTTTTGTTCAAGAGTGAAAGTTTTTGAACACAAAGTGATTAAATTGAAATCAGTTGAATGATTAGCGTCTTGTGGCAAATTTTAACAAAAATTTAATGTCGATATCTCAAATTTCACGATAAGAGCAATGTTTATAACATACAAACCCATATATGCACAGACGGACAGACAGACAGACAGACAGACAGACAGACAGTCAGACAGACAGGCAGACAGACAGATAGACAGAATGTCTATAACGATCCAGAATTTGATGCTGATCTAGAATTTACGTATATATAAAATTTTTAGGGTCTTCAATAATTCCTTTTTCTAGACGTTACAAACAATTTAATAAAGTTAATTTACCTGCAAACGCAGGTTGGTGGATATAAAACATAGAAAAAGAGAAGAAGAAGAATATAAGAATTTAAACAAGCAGACACACACACATGTACAATATGCCCCGAGTATGTCACTTCATATCTCTGCATTATCTATAGATTTTAAGGAAAAGAGAAAGGCCAAAAGGAATAGCCAAAAAAATCCAACCACCAAGTTATTCTATCATGCATTGTCCTCTATTAAAAATTTTAAGAAGAAACAAAAGAAAAAACAGGAAACTGCAAAAACAGAAAAAAAGAACGCGTAGCCTTTGAAAATGGAAGAATCAAAGGTAAATTGGAAAATTCATCGTTTGACAAAAAAAGTGCTGCCTTTCAATAAGACTTTTGGGGCATATGTCAAGGGCTATAGCTACAGCTGTAACGGTAACTGCGATTCTGGCTCAGAATCTAACTCTGATTCTGATTTTGGATTGGAAAAGGGCAAAATTGATCTAAAACAAGTGCAATGAAAAGACAACAAAACAAAAGTGAGGAAATTAACAGATGTAAACTTGTTAATGAAAGAGTCAGCAGGAGCCAAGAGAAAGCGCGATAGAGATAAAGAGAGAGAGAGAGAGAGAGAGAGAGAGAGAGAGAAACAAAAAGAGACATAGGGTAAGAGTAGACAGAGAAATGTTTAAAGTGAAATAAGAAACAAATTATTAATAAAATTTTTTAATTAATAAATTTTATTGTTGTTGTTGTTGCTTCTTTTGTTTGTATTACTAATATATATTTATTGTAGGCATTTACCTTTTTTTTATTTACTTCTTCATTACATAATAATTGAAATGTACCAAAAAAAAAAAAAAACAATTACGTTAATCTTTTCAGGAAGATGAAGGAAGCAGAAAGAAAAGTAAATGCCACAGAAATATGCAAAAAAAAAGACAACAAAAAAACAAGAGACAAGTAAACAAACAAATTAAGTTTGTTTGAGTAAATAAAATAATAACAAAAAATAACAACAAAAGTAACGACAATGAAAAAACAAAGTCCAACAAAAATTATTTATAATTTATTGTAGTTTCATATCATTTCATTTTATATGAATTTGATTCGATTCAATGCCACAACAACAATAAAACATTTGTTGCTGTTTAGTCTTGAACAAACCAACCAAGCATACCAACCACACAAACAAATCAGAGTATAACAAGATAAAGCCAAAAGGAACAACGAGCTTTCAACTGAACGATTGAACATTTGAATAACGAAGTGAGTTTTTCGAGAGAATAACTAACTAAATAAATGAGTGAATGTTATTTAATAGAGAGTATGATTTGGAAGGAGGAGAGAGATATATAGAGAAAGTGAGAGATAATTAGCGAAATTTAGAGAGATAGAGCGAGATAGAATGACAGAATGATAGATCATAAAAATATCATGTTAACATACAACGAAGCGTTATGTCTACAAGAAAATTAATCACTTGACGCTTAACCCTAATAATAAACAACAACAGCAACAACAATAATAATAATAATGAATGCAAACATGAAAAAATAATAAATAAAAATAAAAAAAATAAGTTGAAAACCAGCAAAAAAAAAAACTAAGAAAACGATATAAAAATGAAAAAACCAAAACAAAGCCTGTTTTGTTTGTTATGATTGTGATCATTATTATTATTATTATTATTATTATTATTGCTATTGTTGTTACATTTTGTTATTTTATTTGTGAAATTTATGATTCAGCAAATTTATTAAGTTATGAAATATAAATTTCTAGTGCGCAGTAGTAGAAGAAGAAGAAACGACCAAATAAAAACCAAAAAGAGAGAACAACATCAAAATAAATGTACAAAAATACACACACTCACACACATACACATACAATATAAAAGAAACATATATACAATTGAAGAAATAAGACAAACTAAACCAAAAAGAAAACAAAGACAGATAAAGATTAGCAGCAGCATCAACAGCTTTAGCAGCAGTAACAAAGATAAATAATAGCAATAATAATAATAATAATAAGAAGAAGAAGTCAGCTACTCTAACTGTTTGTTTTATATGAATAATAATAAAAAATGTTGCCAAAATAATCAAAATAATAAAAAGAGAGAGAAGGCTTTTTTGAAGCGCATATAGAGTCGAGACAACAACAAAACAGTCAATTATTATGGATGGCTCAATAAATGAATAGAATGGAATGGAATGGCATGGTATCACATGGGAATGAATAGCTATCAGGAGTGGCATGCAAGGTTAAGGAATGGTATAGAATCAGATTTGGAGTTCGAATAAAAACAAAATTATTTAAAATATTCAACAGCAAGACAGCAGCATTCAGTTTTCATATTGAATCACTCTTCTTTAATGATAATGATAATGATGATGATGATGCTGATGATGATGATGCTCTTGGTGCTCTTGCTGCTGTTGCTGTTGTCATATCAAGCTTCATATATATTTCATAGATGAATGCAAAAAAAGGTCGATAATTTTATTCAATAATAAGGTATATGAGTGAGAGAGAAAGAGAGAGAGAGAGAGAGAGAGAGAGATGAGTGAGGGAGAGAGAAAAAGAAAGAAAGCACTTTATAAAGATCTGTGCAGTTGTGATTTTGTGACATTTAGTCGGTCCAAGGAATTTTGTATTCATCCAATTTGTTGAATCCATTTATCTGTTATTATTGTTGTTCCTATACAAAATCTTAAATATGTTTTACATTGAAGAAGAGGAAGAGAGAGTAATGGAAGTATGAAAAAGAAAATATTTTATTTATGTGAAACATTCGTTAACAAGTGTCAATAATTATCTAAATGTAATTTTAATGAAAATTGTATCAGCTGTAACTTTTGTTGTTGTTGTTCTTGTTGTTGTTATAGTTATTGATTTTTGTGATTGTTATTTTTATTGTATAATAATTTATTTCGGCTTTAAGGAAAAACTTTTTCATATTCATATTAATCTTTCATCTGCCTCTTTTTATAATTGGGGTCCTTCAGAGAATCACTTTTGCGGGGATTTTTTCAAGATTTAATTTGCTTTTTGTTTAATGTTTATGAAAATGCTTTCTTGATACGATTCAAGCTTAACTGCTTTTCCATTCAAGCATTCGTTCATGCTGCTTTTTCTGAGTAAATTTGTCACAAAAGCAGCCACTTTTTACAAACGTTAAGTTTTGAAAAAAAAACAGGAAAAGGCACGTCTGAGAAAACCTTGATTCAAAATAATTGTTTAATGTACCAAATAATTCTATAAAATTGTATCTAAATTAAATTTTACGAAACATACAAAATTTACATATTTTTTTTTTACTTGGCTTGTACTTAAATTTTCAGAATCGAATCGATTTGATACAAATCGATGAAAGGGTATTGAAAAGTTGACTTTTACCAACTTAAAAATATTTACTTCGTTTTGCCATTCGATTCGTTGAACTTTAAGTAAATGATGAGAAAATAAGTACTCAAGTACTAATTGCGTTTTATATTAAAGTATTTAACAATTAATTTTAATCGATTAATTGAATAAGAAAATTACGCTTAAGGCTTTCAAAATTTCAGTATAATGTACTCTTACAAAATCTTTATTAAAAAGAATTAAATAACGTAATACTTTAAAATTTATACAATTATAATTCCTTATTAATTTAATTTTAGTGTACTGCCCGAAATTCGAAGTACTTAATTCTTATTAGTGAAATTATAAATCTGTATAAGTAAGTTTTCTGTGAATTTTGATTTATTTCATTACATTAAAGTTAATAATTTTTTAATGAACTTTATTGTAATTAAATACTTTAAGTATTTACATTCCCTTTTAAGCAAATATTTTCATTCTTATTAAGTCAATGAATTAATTATTGTGATTATTTTCTAAATAATTATTTTTATGGATGAGGAATAATTTTATTTGTTATTGTTGTTGTTGTTATTATTATTATTATTATTATTATTATTATTGTTGTTGTTGTTGTTGTAAACACTACAACAACAAATGAAAATGAATAATATAACAAAATAACAATATAACAAAATAAAGTTGGCGAAAGAAGAAAGGAAGTGGAATCAACATTAAAGAGTAGTAAAAATATTATGCAAATATTAGTTATGTTTTAATTTTGGAGAGTTGTAACAATAATAATAATAGCAATAATAATAATAATAATAATAATAATAATAATAATAATAATAATAATAATAATAACAACAACAACAATGGAAACGATTATGGTGACAGCAACAAAAGCTATAGCAGCAACAATATAATCCATAATGTCTGTCTGTATGTCTGTCTTGTCAGTCTGTCTGTCTGTTTGTCTGTTTGTCTGTTTGTCTATGTGTGTCTATGTGTCTAGACATAAAAACGCATACAAATATGTATCAGTTTTGTGAACTGTTGCTATTGCTATTGCTACTGCTGTTGCTGTTGCTCTTTGTGTTGAAGCTATTCCTACTAATACAACTACAACTTATTTATGTATAATGTGCGTGTGTGTGTGTGTGTGTGTGTGTGTGTGTGTGTAAAAAAAAGGAACGTATGCGATAAAATAGGTTTATTGTCGCGTTTTTTCTTATTGTTGCTTTTTGGTCGATTCAACGATATTTTATTTATAACTATTTAGACATTTGTGTGTGTATATTTGTGGTTATTTATATATGTGTAAGCGCATACAATCGATTTTTATGATTTGCTTTGGTTAACATAAAAATATGGAACTTAGACAGCCATACAATTCCAAAGCTTTCAGATCAACTCACAAAAATCGCATGTAGCCAGCGTTGTGCTAATTTTTAATAAACCGCACTTTTAAATATAATTTTTTTTTTTATAATTTTTTCTTTTTATTATTATTTCTTTTCTTTATTTATTTTACGTGTTTGTATAAAGATTTTTCATTGCATTCTCTCTTTTACAAAAATTTTATGCACAAATTTATTAAATAAAAAGAAATTAAAGTTTCTCTTAAAAAATAAATAAATAAAAACAAAGATTTTTTTCAATTTAAGTAAAATAATTTTGTAAATTTTTTATAAATTTTTCGTGAAATTTTTTCGATTTTTGTTGATTTAAAAAAATCTTTCTTTTTATTTATTTTTTTTTTTCTAATCGACTTTTCTCTTTCAATTTGATTTATAAAAATTTTTTTTATTGTCGTGCTTTCCATTTAAGCTTGTTACACATTTGTTGGCTACAACAAGATTTCATTGTTGCTGTTTATGTTTTTCGTTCAGATATTTAGTTTCGCTATTTTCGTTATTTAGTTGTTATTTTTATATGTATTTTTTTTTTTTAGTATGATTTTATTATCTTATGACGGGAGTTAGCCTTTAGGGTGCTATGGAAAGGAACAGTAACACAAAAAAAAAAAAGAAAAAAGAAAACGTAAAACAAAGTAAATCAAATAAAACTAAACAAATGGCATAAAACAAATAAAGGTAAAGGCAAAATACGTCAAGTGTGCATCTATAAAACGCTTTGAAGGGTTTGATATAAAACTGTTTTTTAATGTATAAATCGCTGAAAATTGATTTAAGTCTCTCTAATCGTCTGTTCATTGCCCTCCATCTATTCATCAGTTTGTTCGTCTTTTCCTCCATCTATCCATACGTCCAACTGTCCGTCTGTCCATCTGTCCCTTTGCCTATCTGTATATTTGTCCGCCTATCAATTTGTCCATCTGTCCGTCTGCTCATCTGTCCGTTTGTCTATCTGTCCGTTTGTACATTTGTCCATCTATCCACCAGTCCGTCTGTCCATCTGCCTGTCTAACCATTTGTCTGTTTGTCTTTCCTTCCACCTGTCCATTTGTTCGTTTGTAGCTTTGTCTGTCTGTTGCTGCCTCTTGTCCGTCCATGTAATTTTATTATTAAAATGTATAAATTGTTATTTAAATAAAGTTAGGATTGAACAATTTACGTGGCCACGCCTTTTACGAGGGTCCCTTTATTTTGAAAAAATATCTTTAAATGAAAAATTTATTTATAATTATTTATAATTATATTTTAATTGGCCTTATGAAATATTTGAGCTAGATCAGACCATATTTTTGGAAACTTCGTTCATGTAACGAATTCGACTTCGAGGGCACTTAGTTCTTGCGAAGTAAAGGTCGACCATGATTTTCACTTGTTACTCATATATATGTACATATATATATATATATATATATATATATATATGTGTGTGTGTGTGTGTGTGCGATAACTTTTTTTCTATTAAAAATTGCAGCGTATTGTTGGTGTTTTATAAGACGCAAAAAAAAAACAACAAATAGTTTTGTAACATATTGTTGCAACTAAATATTGCTCTTACTGTTGCTGTTGTTGTTGCCCATTGCTATTATTATTGTTTAAACTTACCTTCTGGTTAATTCATTTTTTTCGTTACTTTTGTTTGTTTGTTTTTTTTTCCATTTTTTTTTTGTTATTTGGTTTTTTTCTTTTTTATGTATTTTATTTAATTTTTACGTTTTGTTTGTGTGTTTTAGTGTCAAATACATACAAAAATCGTAAATCGTACAATTACAGTTATTTTACCGATATTTGTTTGTATATGTGTATGTATGTGCATGTGTTTGTCTATAGGTGTTTGCTTATAGGCGATTTTTATAATTTAAATTAATGGTTTTTATTTTTTATTTCTATTTTTATTTTAATTTTTTTTTTAAAAGTTTTTAAAATATATTTTTTTTGTTTTATTTCATTTTGCTTTATATTATTTTGTTTTAACAAGTGTGTGGTGTTATGTGAAATATTTATATGTATGTACGTGCGTTCAAATTGTTATCGAGTACAATAATTTTTTTTAAAAATATTTCTACACTTATTGCACGATGCCAGGCAATGCCATACGTTATACAGTGTTGTGAAATCTATGGCACGTAGCCTATAAAATTAGGCATTTAATTTTTAAGTATTAAAATTTAGTACAATTTTTTTTTTATTTACATATTCTCACCTTTCCATTAAAATAAAAAGTAAATCAATAAAATTGTAAAATACTAAAAAAATCCATAATAAAATTTTCGTGTGATATGTTGTTTAGTTTAAGTACTAAAAGTTAATACTTTAGTATTAACTTTTAAAATTTTATTATTTCCTGTAAATATTTTTTGTAAATAATAAAATTATATTTAATTTAATTTTTATTTAATTAATTTAAAAAATTAAATAAAACATGCATAATAAAATATCTGCAGAACTATAAAAATATTTTTGTACTAAAAATTGTCGCTTAAAATATTTATTTTATGTAAAAATATTTAATTTTAAAATTTTAATATATTTAAATTGATTTAATAAATTAAAAGAAACGTGTACTAAAATGTGTACCAAAACTTTTTTCTTGTACTTAAAAAAAAAGTTACATTTTTGTACTAAAATTTTATTGCTTTTTTAATTTTTTAAATTAATTCTACTAATTGTAATAATTTCATTTTATATTTTTATGAATTTTCATTTTTTAAAGAAAATGTGTACTAAAATGAGTACTAAAATTTTCATTACTTTTCTTGGAATTATTAATTCCTTTTACAATGCTAATTATTTTCATAGCATTTCATAATATTTTGCTTTCTGCATGCGATTTAATTGCAAGTTTCAATTTCTTACAAATGAGTAATGTTCTAAAAGCATATTTATAATAAAAAAAAAATGTACTAAAAATTGTGCTTAAATTATTAATATTAAAAATTATAAAAGAATAATATTTAGATTAATAAAAGTAATTAATAAAATCTTTACAATAACGCTAAGCGGCACAATTCTCATTTTCCATTTTCCATTTTCCATTTTCATTTTTTTAAAATAATGAATACTTAAATGATATTTAAATGGAAAAATTTAGAAGAGAATTAATAAAATTGCATCGTTTTACTTAAAATTGATAAAAGAAAAGAGCAAAAGTTGGCCACCAAATCAAGACCATCAAATCAATTGACAAACAACAATTCATATGAAATTATCTTTTCTAACTTTAATTATTATTTTTTATTTTATTTTATTTTATTTTATATTATTTTTTTAAGTGAAAGAAAAAAAAATTTAATGCTTTACTTTCAAAGAGTTGAAATAAAAAACTAAAAGGAATGATGGCAAATATTTTAATAAAATTAAAAAAAAAAATAAGTAAGTAACATTTTGAAAGAATTTTTTGAAATTGAAATATTTATTACATTTAATCATTTTTTTTTTTGTAAAATTTTTATTTTAGATTTTTTGCAAACATTTTTTTTCTTTTCATGCAAAATATAATTTTTCCAGAATTTTAGTTTGTGTGATATAAAATAAAAAAATTAATACAATAAAATAAATGTAAAAAGGTGAAGACAAGTTAAATGTAAAAAAGGTAAACAAACGAACAAACGAAAGAAAATTTATAAATGTTTGATAAAAACGCTAATCGCAACAAATTGAATATTTTGAAAAGTTGAGACTTAAGTTGTTAGAAAATCCCGTGAAATAGTTTAAACAGGCTAAAACTGTATAGCAAGTGAGAAAGGTGGTGAGAGAGAGAGAGAGAGAGAGAGAGAGAGAAAGAGGGACAGAGAAAGAAATAGAAAAATGAAGATCGCAAGAGACAAAGAAATAGATGATAAGTAAAGTTTATAAGAAAAACAAAAATAATAAAATTTAAGCAAAGTGCAATAATTCTAACAAGAATAAAAATAATAAAAATCAAAGAAACAAGCAGAAACAATAGCAACAACAGCAATAACAACAATAATAATAAGAATAAGAATAAGAATAAGAATAAGAATAATTGCAAAACTACAATTACATAGAAACTTGACGAAACGAGGTCAATAGAGGTCAACTGGATGGACGCATTACTGCCATTCTGCTTTCATCGCTTTCATTAAACTTTCCCATTATAACTACATTTTCTCATTCTATTTTCTTACTCTTTTCAACTTCAATAATTGTATGTTTACTGTTCAAATATAATAACAAAAATAAAAAAAAAAATATCAATAAATCATGGCAAAAAGAAAATAAACTCAAAGCTTAAAGCTTAAAGAAATAAAGTGTAAAATTTGAAAAATATAAAGAAAAGAAAGACGAAGAAGATGTAGAAAGAGAAGAAGAAGAAGAATAAGAAGAAGAAGAAGAAGAAGAAGTAAAATAATAGACATCATTGTGAAATGCAGCTCGGCCTACAAAATGTTGTACAGTGCAATTTTCTTCATTTTATACTCCAGTAAATTTATTTACATATAGAACATGTTAAAAAAAAGTTTCAAATACTTACATAAAAGTTAAAATACAATAACAATAATAATAGCAACAATAAATGCCATCAAAGTCAAACGTTAATGTGACTTTGAGACAAGAAATGCAACAAAACGCAAGACACAACAAAATAAAAAAGCTTTTGGGTCTCTGACTCTAACTTTGAATCTGGTTATGACTGACTCTTCCTCTCTCACTCTCTCTCTCTCTCTCTCTCTCTCTCTCTCACTCTTTTCCTATATATCTAACTCATTCATTCATTAACAGACCCAATCAGTCGCGTTGTGTGTGCGCGCGTGTGTGCGCGCGTGTTTGAAACTGAAAAATATGTGAAGTAATGTCTCCCTCTTTATTAACAATTGAAATATTCTAAGCAACATAAATATGTGTTGCTTAACTTTCATTTGTTGTTGTTGCATGTTGTTGTTGCTAAATGTTGCATATTGATATTAATATGAATTTGTATTTGCGTTGGTTAAGTTAAGTTATCGCTATTGCATATTGCTATTGTTGTCTCAATGTTGCTAATAAATTTTATTATTATTTTTTCTTCTCTCTATTTCTTATTACTTTACTATAAGTTTTTTCTTTCATTTCATTTTATTTCAATTTCAATTGGCCAACTAAGCACAGAAAAAGGAAAAAAAAGAAAAAACTAAGAGAGAAAACAAGCAAGAACTTTATAATCGGCCCCTACACTACTTTGCTTAATATGATTAAAATGTTAAATAAAAGAATTTAAAATTAACAAAATTAAAAAAATTTTTATTATAAATATTGTTAGATGAAAGGAGTTTCAAAAAAAGGAGATTAATTTGCATCAAATTTGTTTGAAAATAATTTTTTTGTATTAAAATACAAAGCGTTGCCAAATTTCACAAAAATCAAATCAAAATTGAAACTTTTGTCCATTTAATAAATTTCGAAAAACTAGTTATATGGGAAGTGATTATAAAAAATGCACTAATCTGCAATTTTTCTCCACTTAATAACTTTTTTTTTTTTAAAGAAAAAACGCGTTATATGGGTCATGTTTATACGATTTTAAACATTTTTAATAAGTACCAAATTTCACAAAAATCAAATCAAATCAATAATTGCAAGCTCTAGTTCCATAAGAAACTTAGATGGACAGATGGACAGATGGACAGATGTACAGACAGTCTTAAATCATCTCAGAAACTGATTCCAAATATAATGACACTTGGATCTATTTCAATTCTTTTTGTTGTTACAAACATTTATACAAATTTATAATACCTTTCATTACAAATAGTGTAGGGTATAAAACAAAAAAAAAAAAAAAAAAAAGAACAGAGAGGTGAAGTTTAACTCGTCATAGTTTTCTAAACATTACTAATAAAAAAAATTATGGGAATAGGAAGACTACAAAAATGTAATAGAAATAGAAGAAGAAGAACAAATGTAAGAACTTTTTAAGCCCTAAAAGTCGCTTACTAAGTACCATAACTCAGATAAATCTGAAGCAAAAGAAAAAAGGAAAGAAAAGTCATGCAAATTTTGTGGAGCAAATTTAAAAAAAAAAATCTGCCTTACCAAAATTCAAGAGATAATCTTACACTCTGGGGCGTGGCCTGTAACAATTCAAGGAGGATTCAAATTTAGAAATAAAATTTGCCTTTAAAATATTCTAAGAAGAGATTTTATAGAGAGAGAATGATATTTCAAAAAAATCAAGGCAATTTAAAATCTTCTAACTAATTTTTATTGTATTAACAATTTTGTACCAATTTTGTATGAGAGGTAGATCTGTTTAGGGTGATGATGACAGTTATGTTGTTCATGGTAATGATGAGGCGAGAGTCGTGTAAAGTTAAAGAATAATAATGAAGGTAAATTAAAACCAACTGGCATAAAAATCATATTGTTTTTTTTTTTATATTTATATGTATAAAATATAAATAAAAAACTTCATTAAATGCCGGCTTGTTCAATCATTTGAATACTTTGAAACTCAAGAACAGACTTCTGTATAAGAAAATATTTAAAAAGTGATCTAAAAGTTAAGATTTTATTTTAAAGTTAAATTATTCATGTGGAATTGGTCTCGGCAAAATTAGTGTTCTCTAAAAAAAAAATTTGAAATAATTTTTAATAAGAAGCTTAAATTGATTTGTTCATTAATTAAAGTTTCGGTTTAGAGGTTTGTTTTTTCACATGGAATCTTATTTTGAACAAAATCTTTAAAAAACAATAAACTTGTAATGGTCAAGTGTATAAACAAAAGTATTAGGCTTAAAAATTTTTGCTAAATCTTTCAATTTACTTCCATTGAAGGGATAAAAGAAAAAGTTTTCCTTAAATAAATAAATTTCAACTTTTCAACTATTTTAAGACCATTTAAATAGAACCTATGACTTCTTTGTGATTTTAGTTTTTTGAGCTATCAAGTGATATGAAATATATTTCATTTAACATTTAATTGTACTTGAATAATTATGTAATTAATTGCTTATATAAATTTAAGTACTAATTTTATTTAATCGTTACTTAGCATTAAATATTAAAATATTACATTTCGTTGATGCTTGAATTTTATTGAATTTAATTTTGTATAATTAAGTAAGATTTTTTCCATATACCATCTAATTTATATTCTAGAAATTAAAATGTATTTAATATGGAAAATATATTTGCCATCAATTTAATTTGAAATTGTATATTTTAAAATAATAATTGTAAGATATTTTGTTAATTTTTCTAAAACTAACTTTAATTTTGTTATGGAATTAAATAAAATCGAAATTTATATTTATTAAATTTTATATTTAAATTAAATTATAAAATTTTTCTTTAAAACTACACAAAAATTAAAAAATTAAAATGTTTAGGTTAAGAAAACGATTTTGAACACGATCTTATAATGAGCGATGGCATCCATTATTGTTTAATGATCCATCATTGGAGAAAGTTTCTTATGAATTTTTATTAAAAAAAAATGATTCATTCACAAAAGTAATTTGTAGTAATTCAAATTTTTTAGAAGTCTTCCAGTAGAATAAAGTAATTCCTTATTGTGAAGGCATATATTTTGTCAATATGATATATAAAAAAGTGGGCGTGGCATTTCATACTTTTATTAATATATAATTATTCATATTTTATTTTTTTTTTTGTATGAATAGAAAGAATAAGGGAAAAAGTTGAAGAGTGTTGAAAGGGATGAAATGGAATGGCTGATTTGGTTTAACTGCAATAATTTTTATTGTCCTTGTAAGTTGATTAATGATATTTAGAATATAAAGTGATTTATAGTTCATCTTGAGCCATGTGCGTCAATTATGCGTACATTATGAAATTTTCTTACGTGTTCTTCTATCATTACCTTTTCTGTCTGTCTACACACAATATTTCGTTTTACCTTTTTTTTTTTTTTGTTATTATTGTTATTATTGTTTTTATGTTTGTGATTGCTATTTGTTACTATTGTAGTTTTGCTGCCGGTTATGTTATCTACAAATTTATAGTTAAACGTACAATATATTTCCTAATATTTACGTCTTCGTTGGTGTACTTCTTTGCCATGATTCCGCTATTACGTCTTGCTTTCTTAATCATATGAATATCATGAATATTTTTCAACAAGAACATATTTATATATACAATGTCTTTCTTGTGCGCGTTTATTATTAACATGACCCCACAACAATTACACCATCACACCATCACACCATCACACTGCCTTTCGTTCAGATTTCATTTCATTGTGACTTTTCGTTGCTATTTTATTCTTTTGTATGGCTAAATGTCTAAAATGTAAATGACACTTATTCAAAAAACTGCATACACACACACACGCACGCACGCACACTCATAAAAATTTTATATATATATGTGTGTTACATAGTCAAACATATGTAAGAACAAATCAGTTCAAGAGTTAGCGATATTAATGACTCGTCTCAAACATTTATATATGTATGTCTGTAAATCTTCCATATAAATATATTTGAATTTTATTATTATGGTTGTTGCAATTTGGCTCGTAAATCTTTTCCTTTCTTCATTCTCTCTTGGTCTTCTTCATCTAAAAAGTGTATATATAATTTTATATAGACATTTAAATGTTCACTTATTCTTTTTGATTATTGAAATGACATAAAAATTTTTTTCATATTCGATTTTTATATTCTCCAAAATTCTCAGCTCCCCTTTCTGATCCACATACTTAAGCTTTATGTCTTATACCCTCATGCTTATTCCAGAAGTGTTGTACTTATAAAATTTATTCTGCTCTGTTCTATTGAGGGCAACCAGTCCAAGAGAAGCACCTGCTCAACTGGAAGTGGCTCATGAGATGGTTTCTGATCCATATCCATCAGGGGGCATCATGAGTCATGAGATCAGATCCAAAGATTTAATTTGGTACCACGGGATCACCAGGTTTAATGTGCCCATTGTGGTGGGATTGAGGTTGGCTTAGAGGGGGCTGTGGTACTCATATCGCGGGCGTTGCCCGTTCAAACATATATATGCTTGTCGTGCAGGGTCCCATTTCCCGAATAAAATAAGTAGCTGGGTAGGCTTATTGGGCTAATTTAAGCTAAGCCAAGGAGTATTAGGAAGGCTCCGAATTTAAATACCTACCAAAGATTAAGCCATGCATATAAGGTGCAATGCAGGCTTTAAATTGGAAGCTAGTCGCTTCCAATTTAAATTTTGTACAATTGTTAAATTAAGGAAATATTTTATAGACCCAAATTCATATTTCTAGCACGCTGAAATCTTTTAACGTCAAATCTTTAATGCCAAGCGCGGCTTCTACGAGCAGCAGTCATAGTTAAGCAGCCGCCTCTTTAATAAAATATGCCCATAAAAATATCTTAAGTAAATCGAAAATAGTACTTTCCTAGCATCCTGATTTTGATCCGAATATATTTAAACAAATTGTGTTCTTCAGGATTCTGTTTCACAAGTCGCAAAGTAACGCTTTTATGGCAGAATAGTTAAAGTGAAACTTTGTAACAAGACGTTTTTTTATAAATTTAGTACAAATTTTTAGTACATCAATCGATTAATATGAAATTAATATAAATTGATATATAAAATCTACCAAAATTAATTGAGAATTTAATAAATTATTTCAAAAGTTTTTGTATAGATTATTAGTACTAAAATTTAGTACAATTTTAATCAGTTTAAACAAACTGTTAATTTAAAATTTTAAATAAACTTTCATGGTTTGAAGTGAAGAGTAAAAATTGATAAAAAATTCCAGCACAATGGGCCGAGAGTACTTAAAGTCATATATTTTTATTAAAGCTCTCAAATTATGTATAATTCAACCACAAAAAGACCTTGATTAAAAAATTTATTATATAAAGCGATAAATTGAAATTGAGTTACATTGGAAAATAATTATACAACGAAATGTAATTGTTGAAGATTTTTCAGATTTTGACAATGCTTTGTTACTTTGTTGTTGCTATTGTAATTATTATTAATTATATTAATTAACAAAAGAAAGAAGAAAGAAAAAAACAACAACAGAAATAACGAACTATTTGTTGTAGAATTTTGCTTTAGTTCTTTTATTTTAGTATTTTTTTTTAAGGAATAGAAAAACTATGAAATCTTTTTATGGTTTTCTTGGTAAATAAATCTTATAAAAATAATTCTGGAGTTGGAACTCCACACTGGAAGCAATATTTGGTAGTCTACCATTTGAATCTTTGAAGATTTATTAATAAAATCACTTGTAACGCGAAAACGATCACTTTTGCGGTGGTGCCACTTTTCTATAGTTCAATGGTAAATTAAATTTACAGAGGCATCGGTTCAAAAACTTGATTCTTTTGGACTAAACTGAAAGTACAAGTTTCTTGCTTGAAAATCTAGGAAAACTTTTGTATGCAACATTGAGAATAACCATCTTCTACCATGCTGATCTATTGAGAATCATTTTCTAAATTGTTTGAAGAATTTCTGCCGTCTGTCTGTTATTTGACATTTATAATTTTGTTATCAAAATACAGGGCCTAATTTCAAAGCCATTTGAATGAAATTTGATAAGTAGGCGTGGTTTAGCCCATAATTTTGCTTAAGATTAAACTATTATTATTACCACGTTTTATTGAACGAACGATCATTAAGATCATTAAGATCATAAGATTTTTAGGTGGAATAATTTACAATTTTGGATATTTTTTTTTTATAAAGAGTCGACTCCAATCTACTTTAATATATATTCTACTTTAATATGATTCGATTTGCTATAAATTTTGCAATATTTATGAAATTTTGAGTTAAATGTAGTGCAATCATGTTAAGAATAGGCCCCAATTGAATTTTTGAATGGCCAACAATTAAATGGGCCATATTTTTAATGATAAACTATAAAATTTAACTTGAAAAGTTCTCACGTTACGCATTTATATAAATAATTGCAGGCGATAATCTCTTTAACACTAAAACGAGTGGCAAGAAAATAATTAAATAAATAAAATAGAGAAAAGAAAAGTTTTTGTAAAAAAGTTACTCTAAATGTGGAGCAAAAAAAAAAAACCAAAACCAAAAAAAAAAAAAAAAAAAGAAAAAGAAAAAGAAAAAACAGAAGCAAAATATAAAACCATGCGATGCAACATAAAGTTTAATTTTGTTGCTTTATTTTCTGTTAATTCAAATATATCATTTTGTCTGTCTGTTTTGAACATTTTACCATTTTAACGATTTAGCTATCTTTATAGGACTACCTGTAGCAATCATAACGCTAATATCATTATGATCAATATAATTATCATTAGTATTATCATTATGATCATTATGATTATTATTGTTATCAATTTGATGATTAAACAATAAACAATAAAAAATGAGGAAGATGTGAAAATGTTTTGCTTACAATTTAAGTAACTGCCATAATTATTATCATTATTATCATTAATTTAATTATCATTATATTAATTATCATTATTTTAATTATGTTAATCATTATTATAATTATTAACTATCAACAACATTGTCAGCCATCATCAACTAACTAACTAACTAACTAAATAACCAATGCTGACACTAACACTAACACTAACACTAACACTAACACTAACACTATAAATAATGCCAACACTAACACCTTTACAATTATAATTATACATTATTATTATTATTATTATTATTGTTATTATTATGACAACAATATCAATAGAAATATTAACAGCAACAACATGATAATGATCATGCATTTTGTTTGTAGTGTTGTTGATGTTGCTCTCTTTCAATTTTCTGTAAAATCATTTTTATAGCAGCAAAATCATGCAAAAATAAAACTTATATTTATTTCATTAAAACTTTGCAGGCAGCATTGAAAATTCTATTAAGGTTATCCATATTTTTGTAATTTGCTTTAAAAAAGCGTCTATCCGTCTGTCTCTAAATGCACTTCGTCTAATCGTGCACACCAAATGTAGGAAAGTTGATAGAAGCTTTGAAATTGTGGAACATCCAGATCGGTTATTATTATTAAAAGTGTACTAAATGGGTCCACATTTTAGCTTACATTGTAAATACCTCTCCAATAATTTTATAGGAAATTTTGCATTTTTGTTAATTTATTCTTTTCTATTGCTCATAAATTAAAGTTAGTTTGTTTGAGCCATTTTTTTTTTTTTAATTATAATTTCAGCATATAAATAAAAGAGTATGGTGAGTATTTAAATTTCGTTGTTAGCTAAATAAAATTTTCTTATTTTATTATTATTTGTAGCGCTTTGTTTTTAGGCATATTATTATTATTAAAATGCGGCCAACTTTATTAAATGACGGCGTACAACACTTGTGATCTTACGTTTTGTATCTAGAAACCTTTATATATATTTACAAAAACAACAAAAATGTAAAACAAAAACACAAAAAGAAAAGAAGAAAGGAAGAAAGGAAAAAAAAAACAAAAATTGTAACAACAATAATAACAATAATAACAATAATTATATTATTGTTATCTTGATTGACTTCAATTTGTTAGTATTTTATATTTTGTATATAAAAATATTTTTTTTTATTATTGTAGTTGCTGTTATTGCTGTTGTTGCTGTTGTTGCTGTTGTTGCTGTTGTTGTTGTTATTGCTATTGTCGCTTTGCTATTATAATTGTTATATTTATTTTTGTAGTTCTTGTTCTTGTAATTTCATAACTTAAATATGTGAATGAATGAATCTCTTTTCAAAATTTAATATTTCACTTTTTGTATGCTAAAGCAACACAAAGGAAAAGTGGCGGCAAAGATAATTTTTCAAGAAATTAAAAAAAAAAGAAAATTGAAGAAATTATATGAAAAGTATGAATCTACAACGATCATTTTTATGCATACAAAGAAATTTCATTTCAGAGATATAAGAATTTCGTTTTGAAATCTTTTAAGAGATCTGAGGAATTAATAATAGAAATATAAATAAATCAGAGTTGCATGGATCATGCAATTCTCATCATGGAGGCAGGAACAAATAAATTAGAAAAGTATAAGCATTAATTTGGAGAAACTTGATCTATTTCTTGAATCAAAAGTATAAACAAATCGTGATTGGACTTAAATATTTTTTATAAAAAATATAAACAATTTAAATGAAAAATTGTTGCATCAAAAATTCATTTAAGAATTGAAGAGTTTCGAGTTTCAAAAGTACTTTAAAAAAAAAAATGAATCCTAGTGAGTAAAAATATTAAGAAAAACTTAGGAAAAAAGAAGGAAGGTACCCTAGAAAGTGAAAATTTATAAATGGTAAAAAAAGTTTTATCCAAAAACAAGAATTCGTTCGAACGTTCGTACTGATTTTTCGAAGAAAAATCTAAGGCAAGCAAAAACTTCGTTAAAAAAAATATAATTCTGAGGAAAAAAAAAGACCCATGACGAAATGCACCTTATTATCTAATAAAAAAAAAAAAAAAAATGCAGACATATATTTGAAATGAATAATTTGAGATGGGTAGATTTTTGAAATGAATTGAAAGCTAAAATTTTTTATATAATTTAAAATAAAAATGTTTAAGTTCAAAATTTTTTAAATAATTTTTCACATTAGCTGACACATATTAATGACTAGATTGACATGTTGATTGTAGGGTACTATAAACGTTATTTATATGCCATTATCTATTTAGGATTTATCTATTTGTTGTTATTACTTTTACCACAATTATTGCGGTTTGAGTGTTGAGAGTCAACTTTCTGATTTTTTTTTTAAATTTAAAATGAAATTTTTTTTTGTAATTTTTGTTTTTTTTTGTTTTTGTTTTTGTTTTTGTTTTTGTTAGGTTACTATCACACACAACACTTACTTATTTACTTACAAGAAGGTAACATGTACACTTATTTTCAGTTATATGACTCGCTTTACCCGTACACCAAACAGCTTTATATTTTTTCTATAACAAATTTATATTTACATGTAAATTTGTATGTGTATGTGTATGCGTATATGTATGTGTATATGTAAAAGTTAAGTTTGTGAACAGTATTATTATTATTATTACCGTTACTGTTGTTATTAACTTTATCTGGTTGCTTAGTGTTTTATTGGTTCAAATAATTCTTTTTTTCCCCTCTTTAGCCGTTGCTCTATATCACTTGCGTATTATAAGTTTGTATAGATGTTTGTAACATCCATCTATCGCTTAATTCCCTTGAAGAATCTAATTAACTTCAGGCTGATTTAGTGTGATTGTATGAGTGAGGGGTGGGGTGGGGGGGGGGGGGGGGGCTCGCTAAAGGTAAGAAAATATCGTTCAGCCGAACCAACAGCTCTTACGATACAGTACATTATTAATGACTGTGTATTAGAAAATGTGATACGTGTTAAAGATCTTGGTGTTATATTCGGCCCGGAACTTAGATATAATCTACACATTGAGGCCTCGGTAAATAAAGCAAAGTTGATTCTAGGATTTGTAAAAAGTTGAACCAAGGAATTCAAGGGCCCATATATTGCTAAACGTTTGTACACGTCCCTTGTAAGGCCAATATTAGAATATATGTCTGTCGTCTGGATCCCCTCTTATAATCGCTACATAGATTTAATTTAATCTATACAAAACAACTTTCTATTGTTTGCATTGCGTGGATTAAGGTGGGATGTTAATCGTCCTCCATTTCCGTATGAATATCGATTGAAACTAATTAACTTGTCTATTTATCGATTGAGGCGTCGCGAAATGCTGGCTGCAATTTTTATAGTGATTCAAGGTAATATAGCTTCGCCAAGTTTACTTTAGGGCATTTCATTGGATGTACCTGCCAAAGTTTCGAGGCATTTTGTACCGATAAAGCTGCCACAATGCCGTATTAACTATTACGTTTTTTATGTAAATTAAATTTGTAAATTTGTTTGATCCGTCTATTAGCTGTATTAGGAATAAATAGTTGCGATAGACCCACCTTTTATTATAGTGTTTCATTCAGCAACACTTCCTGAATCGATTTATGTTTGCTTCTCTATCCGTCCAAGTCACAATTTTAGAGATATTTTAATAAAATTTGATACATGAATGTGTTTGCGTTCAGACACAAAATCTATTGAAAATATTTAAAATCGATCCATTTCCCATATAACGGAGCGTACTCCATATAACGCCTTTCTTTTATCAAAAGAAAAAATTACAATTTTATTTATATAAAAAAATAAATAGGCAATTAATTGTACTGTAATATGAAAATTATATATACAAAATTTGGTCCAAAGCGATTCATTTGTACGACCATTTTTAAAAAAAAAAAATTTTTTTTATATGGAAAAAAGTTTCAGTTTTGCATATATTTCCACAAAAAATTGATATTGCTTTAGATTTTGATTTAAATAATATGTGTTCCATTGTGATCCATTTTTTGAACCTGCTCTCATTAAAAATTACAAATTTTTCAATAAATCTCTTATTGGACTTTAATTATATTAAGCAAAATGGTCTGAGATACTTAAAAATCGACACCAATCGACTTTAAAAAAACTTTTATATATTTTTAGTGTAATTTAATATGTTGAAAATGATCGCATACAATTTATGTGATGGGTAGACATGATTTTCCTAAAGTTTAAACATTTTGAATAAGTTCATTCTAAAGAGACACACAAATTTGAAGTTTAAAATTAAGATAAATTTAAATTCACGTTAAAAATGATGAAGTAGATCTAAAAAGCTATAATTAAAAAAAAAAACCAAAACTTTTTTAAATCATATAATTTGAAATATTTTAATATAAGAAACGGCAAAACTTTTTTATAAATAGAAACTAAATTTATTATAAAAATGCAGAGTTGCATTGAAATAATCAAGATAAAGGAAGGCATTCTTTGCGCCCTTGGATTGGTGAGAGTAAAATTTTCCCCATTATTTTTTAGGAATCTTTTTTATGGCATAATCACATTTATTAGAAAATTGAAAATAATGCTGATGAAAAAGCCTTTCCATGGATTTAAGCCTGGAATTTATTAATTGGAATTATTTTGAAATGCATAAATTTATTAATTTATTTTAATTTTCTTATTAAATGAGTTTAATTAAAAAATTTTCATAAAAATGTTAATAGAAGTTTTGAAAACTTTTATAAGCATTTGATTTTTGAATAAATAGCATTTCTAAAAGAAAACAAATTTTAGAATAATTTGGCCACATAAAAAGTTATTTTTAAATAGATTTTCTTAACAAACACTTTCTTACCAAACAATTTTTGGTTCGCTTGACAATTTACAAAATTTTTACCGCTTATTTTATTATTACGATCGATGAATGTAGAATGAACTCTTCCAGAAAATATAAGAGACAATCCTCTTCAAAATTCTTTATATATAATAAATTTCTAGTGTACAAAAGTTGATCTCTATCGATTGTGCTAAATTCTCGATGGTGTTTGGTATTGTTTCAAATTTTTAAACATGCTTTATACATTTTTTTTAAACTTCTTTTTGAAAAATGAATGCAATTTTAAAAAGTTTTCTACTGGTTGTGTTTTGTTGTTGTTGTTATTGTCCTTTTTTTTTCTAAAATAAACATTTTATATTTAAATTATTATTTTGAAGAATTTTCATAGCTTCTCTCATGATTTAACTACAATGATGAATTAAAATTATTTGTATAATTATTTCATTTCCAATTTTATGTTATTTGTTATTTGTGTAAACAGTTCATCCAGCCATTCAACTGCTCATACAACCATTCACTTATCATAAATAGGTGCATACATATTTATATATATATATATATATATATATATATATATATATATATATATATGTATATGTATACATATGTATGTATGTATGTGTATATCTAAAATGAACTCAACCTCATTTTAAAATATTGTGGGTTTTTTTTTTTATGTTGAAATTGTTTATAACCCATAAATCCCATTGTGAAACACGATACAATAAACCTGTCCAGATATACGTAACAACATTGTAGATCCATAATTTCAGTTTCATTTTCTGATATGAACTAATGTGATTAGCCACCTGCGCATCTCAAGTCACGTTCAGGCACTTTTTATCAATGAGCAGGAAACAAAATTTTGTTTTATAAAACGTTTTGACTTACAAAATGGGTTAGAAACTATTAAAAATGGATGACATGGATATTTGTTTACGAAAAATGTTCCTGCATAAAAGAGTTTTTTAAAAATGGTCGATTTTTTCAACAAATGCTGATTCAAAATACGATTTTGATACTAAAATTTGGTATAAACGGTTCTATTTCTGAAACATAATAAAAAAAAGTATTTGCAAAATGGACATTTGTCAAAAAGTATCAGTAGATCATATTTTTTTATTAGTGATATTTGGAACAGTTAGGCTCATATGTTTTTAATGGCCCCAAAAGCCCAATTTTTAAGAATTTTCCATTTTCTTTTGGCTCTCGCTACTTTTTATAGTTTTCTAGGTCTTAGTGCTCTTTATTACAAAGATGTAGGGCTTCAAGTGATCTACTTTGACCCTTTAAACCATTTTTCCTAATTGTTTTCTGTTTTCATTCAATTTTATTATGTTTATTTTTGTTTTTTTTTTTTTTTGTGTTATTTTGCTGTTTTATGGTAAAATGAAAAAATGTGCGATTAGAAAGTTTCGTTATATGATTTAGGAAGTATTTTTGCTTTACGTTTTTCTTTTTCTTTTCTTGATGATTTTTTTTGTTTTTTTTTGTTTTTGTTTTTTTTTTTTTTTTTTTTTTGTAAACTTTATATGTCATAATATAAAAGTTTTTTCATTTGTTTGCTTGCATTTTTAGTTTTATAAACAAAAAAAGCACGGAAGCAAAATTTTTTTATTTGTATCATCGTGATAGTGAGAAAGGGAGGACGTGATTATTAAATGAATGGCAAAATTTTTAGGACACTCACTTACACACAGAAACATATAGAAAGAGGGATGGAGAGAGAGAGAGAG